>PVJL010006901.1:41687-85223 GCA_004026885.1 Lyroderma lyra | reverse complement strand
TTTGTTTCAGGTCAAAGTGCCTCCTTCAGTAAGTATTTCTTGGAGTGCTGGCCTCGTGCTGGCAAATTCCCTCAGCTTCAGTGTGTCTGAGAAGGTCTTTATTCCACCTTCATATCTGAAAGATAGTTTTGCTGTATAATTTATTCTTGGATGGAAGTTTTTCTCCTTTAAATTTTTGAATATTGGATTCCACTCTCTCCTGGCTTGCAGAGTTTCTGCTGAGAAATCTGATACCAGCCTGATGGGTTTTCCTCTAAAGCTTATAGTTCTTTTTTCCCTGGCTGCCTTGAGAATTGTCTCCTTGTCTTTAGTTTTGGACATCTTTAGTACCATGTGTCTTGGAGAAGATCTGTTAGGGTGCAGGAATCTAGGGGACTTGTTTTTTTCTTGAACTTGGGGTTCCAGATCTTTCCATAGGTTTTGAAAATTATCATCTATGATTTGTTTGAGTATGCTCTCTGTAGAATGCTCTGCCCCCTCTTCTATTCCTATTATCCTGCTGTTGTTTTTTCTCATGGAGTCAGATAGTTCTTGTAGAGTTCTTTCAATCCTTTTGGTTCTATATTCCCTCTCTTCCTCTTTCTAAGCTGTTTCCATGTTCTGATCTTCAATATCACTAATTCTTTCCTCCATCTGGTTGGTCCTGTTTCCTATGGCAGTTATTTCATTTCTCACTTTTTTATCGTATTATTTATTTCTCGCATTTCCATCTTAATCTTTCTTATGTTTTGAATTTCTTTGTTAAATTGTTCCTTTCGTTCACGGAGTTCCTTTTTTATGTTGTTCATATCCTTTTGTATGTTATTTATCGCAGCTATGGTGTTCTGCCAGTAGGTTTTCATTTCTCTCACAGCCTTTAGAATGGCTGCTTTAAATTCTCTGTCACTTAAATCAGACACTTCCAGGTCTAAGACGCTGTCTTCTGGATAAATTTCATGTTCTTTCTGAGTTTTCATTTTTAAGGAATTCATCCTGTCCACTGGGTTCTTCCTCTTTGACATGAGGGCTTTATGTCCAGTGCCCAGATTATTGCTTTTGTGGTATCTTGCTGTAGGGCAGACACTAGGTGGCACTGGGGGGCAAGTTTTGGGAGAGATGGGGGTTGTTCGTTTCTTGTTTCTGATCTCCTACTGCGTTTGGAGGCTATGCGCATATATCCTGGGGAGAAGCCAACAAAAGGCTCTCCAAGAGCGGCTCTGCCTTCTGCCTTTTGCTGGAAAAGCTGCTCTGGGACTTGGGGAAATGCTTTCAAATCTGCCTTTCTTTCCCACTCTGATTCAGCATCTGGCTGGTTGTCTACAGGCTCACACTGCTTTCAGAACCCTAGGGTGCATGAGGAAGTGCACGCTCCATAAGTCCAAAGCTGTGGGCCTTGCCCAAGACAGCAGGGTCGCCTTTGCAGCAGGCTGGGAACAGGAACTGCAGCCCTGTGTAGGTCTCCAGGGGGCCTAGAGCTGGGGTGTCATCTTTGCAGTTCAGAATCCTCACTCAGTCCTTCTACCACTCAAAAGTTCCAGAGGCTGACTCCCAAATTCCGTCCCCAGCATGCAGCTCCAAAGCCCAGCTCCCCCGTGGTCTCTCCCCTCCCACGCACTGCGTCGCTCTGAATAGTCAGCAGCGATTGTGTCCTGTTGCAGTCCATCTCTACTCCCTTCCCTCTCTCCCGCTCGCCCCCTTCTCTCCAATCTTCAGGTGTTTACTTGTGATTTGTGAATTTCTCAACAGCCGTTTTGTCACTCAGGGTCCTCTTTCTTGGCTCCTGGGCAGCCATTCAATTGTGTTTTCTGGGAGAGGCTTTAGGGACTTCCTCTCCAGTCGCCATCTTGCCTTCTTCTTCCCCATAAATTTTTTTAAATTACCACTACATTGTCATGTACCATTTATAGGTGTGTAATGTCATATAGCCCTCATGGAGAGCACTTTGGTAGTATGCATTAAAAACCTTCAAAATGTCCACAGATTTATAGATAACTTGAAAGTGTACTTACTGGGCAAAATCAGGACAATTCGAACATGAAGAATAATAGTTGTAATAAACTGAAATACTTTCAATATTTATAAATCCTTAAGTTCATAATGATCTTAAAAAAAACTCATTAGTTACCTTGAAGGATGAAGAAACAACTCATTATTCTGATAATTAATATAGATTATCACACAGTTATCTTGCTTTTCTGGTAGGAAGTGTATACAGAATAACCAAATAATTGATAAGGAAGAATACTTTGTAGATAATCATGGAGAATAAATGCAAAAGAAATGTTAGAATTAGAAAAATCTTCATTTTGCAACTCGAATGAAATAATGTATCTAAGCAATAATCTCCACTGAAATCATCAAGTGGAAGGTTATGAGAAATTTGATAATAGATAAAGTGTGCTCCCAACAGCTAAATCCAGTGATCTGCCTTAACATCAATTAAATTTAGACAACAGACATTATGCTATTTTTTTATTTGATGTATTACATAAGAGGAAAAACCACTATTAATTATTCTTGAAAAACACATTAATATAATCAAGTCACTAAGACTAGTTACTAGTTTAGGGTAAATACTGGGATGAAAGAAGTACATTGAATGCTAGTATACCACAAGGATGTAATTAGCCAAATCCAGAATGTGGGAAAAGTTTGCATGAAAACTAACCCAGATTCTACAATAAATAAGTGGCATGAAAATAAAAGCTACTCCCACCAGAATAGCTAAAAGAAAAAAACAAAAAAAGATTGATAATACCAAGTGATAATAAAAACAGAGAACAAATCCTCATATATTGCTGGTGGGAATGTAAATTGGTACTACAACTTTGAGAAACTGCCCAGAAGTATTTATAAAGCTAAAAATATGACCTCACAATTACATTCCTATACATTAAACCCAAAAAAGCAGGTTCACATGTAAACAAAAATACACATACAAAAATGTTTATAGGGGCTTTATTCATAGTAGTCAAAACAGTGAAAACAAGCCAAATACCCACCAACAAGATAAATTAATTGTGGTGTAGTCATACAATGAAATAATACAGCACAAAATTAACAACTCAGGCTCACAAAATGACATAAATGAATCTCACAGATATTATGTTGAATAAAAGAAGCCAGGCAGAAAGGAGTATCTACTATGTGATTCTATTCACATAAAGTTCAACAGTAGGCAAAACTAACTGGTGATGACAGAAATCAGAATAGTGGTTATCTCTCGGGGTGGGGAGGGGATAGACAGAAAAGGGGCACAAAGGAATCTTGTAGATATCTTCTCTTTCTGTATAAAAATGTTCTGTCTTGATCTAAGTGATGGTTACATTTAAAATATCATCAGGTTGTACAATTAAATTAGTACTTTACATACTCTACTGTTGTCATTTTTAATAGCATTTTTTAAAAAAGAGAAACAATTTGAAAAATCCAACTTAGAATCCCATCTTGTATTTGGTTGTGATAACTTTTTATACTCTCCCAATGTGAGACAGTTCTTCTGTCTTTCATGACTGTGACATTTTGAAGAGTACTTGTCAGTTAATTTGTAGGATGATCTTCAATTTTTATTTCTGTGATGTTTTCATGTTTAGATTGAGGCCATGCATTTTGGGCAGGGGTAACATAGATATATGTGGTTTTTCTCAGTGTCTTTTACTCTCTCTCCCCTTATAATATAATTGTCTTAAATACTTCCTCTACACACATTGAGAACCATATCAGACAGTGTTATGATTTTTTTTATTCAATCATCAAACATAATTTAGGAAACTTAAAAACAGAAGGAAACTCTATTGTTTTTACCCATAGTTTTACTCCTTTCTTTGTTCTCTCTTTCTTTATAATACTCCAAAATTTCCTCTTTTACCCTTTCCTTTCTATTTCTAGAACTTCTTATAGCCATTTTTTAGAATAAACAAATTCTCTTAGTTTTTTTCATCTGCAAATGTCTTTATTTATCCTTCAATCCTGAAGGATATTTTCTATATCAATGAATACAGAATTCTGGGTTGACAGTTTTTTTTTTCTCTCAATATGTGAAAAGTGTTACACAACTTCTTCCTGGTCTTCATGGTTTCTGTTGAAAAATATACTGTGATTTGAATTTTCTTCCTATGGGTTAGGTGTCATTTCTCTCTTGTTACTTTCAAGGGTTTTTTCTGTCTTTAGTTTTTAGAAGCTTGGTTATAGTGTGTCCTGGCACAGATTTTTTAGAATTATACTGCTTAGGATTTTTTTTTTTTTTTTTTTTTTTTTTTTTTTTTTTTTTTTTTTTTTTTTTTTTTTTTTTTTTTTTTTTTTTTTTTTTTTTTTTTTTTTTTTTTTTTTTTTTTTTGCTTTTTGGTATGTGGGTAGCTCCCTGACTGGGAATCGAACCCAGGCCACAGCGCCGACAGCGCCAGCGCCGAAGCCTTAAGCCACTACACCATCAGGGAACTCCCTGCTAAGGATTTTATCAGCTTCTTGAATCTATGTCTTTTGCCAAGTTTGGAAATTATTCACCCTTTATGTATTTAAATACATTTTAACTTTCACTCTCTTTCTCCACTCCTGGAACTCCAATGACACAAATATATCCTCTGTTATAGTCTCACAGGTCCCTATGGCTCTTTTTGTTTTCCCTGTCTATTTCTCTCTATTATTCAGATTTAAGTTCTATTGTTCTATCTTCCAGTTCACTGATTCTTTCTTCTGTTTCCTCTTTTTTGTCCATCAAGTGACTTTTCAAGTTTTGGTTATTGTATTTTTCAGTTCTAAATTTTTCATTTGATTCTTCTTTATATATTCTATTTATTTGCTGAGATGTTCTATTTTTAGATTGGTTTCAAGCATGTTTTGTCATCGCTGTTGAAGTATTTCCTTACCAAATAATTCTAACATCTGTGTTATCTTGGTATGGTCTGTTAACTGGGTTTGCTCATTCAAATTGAGATGTTCCTGGTTCATGGTATGCTGAGTGAGATTCAGTTGAAATTCTGAATTTTATTTAAATCTGCTGTTGGAGCAGGCTTTCTGTGACACTGCACCAAGGGAAAGGAGGACAATGACATCACACAGTGATCTCTCATGTTGTTTTTTATACCCACATCTACTTCCCTTCACCCGCTCTCCTGTCCTTAACTCCCGGCAACCACTAATCTGTTATCCATCTCTATAAGGAAATAATACTGTATTTAACCCTTTAAGATTGGCTTTTTTTTCACTCAGCATTACTCTCTGGGGTGTCGTCCAAGTTGTTTGGTGAGTCCATATTTTGTTCCTTTTTTCCTGAGTAGTACTCCATGATATAGATACATCACAGTTTACTCAGCCATTCACCCACTGAAGGACTCCTGAGTTGTTTCCTGCTTGGGCTATTACAAGTAAAGCTACTACAAACATCGACATATAGAATTTTGTGTGAATGTAAGTCTTCATTTACCTGGAATAAAAACCCAGAATGGGATTGCTGGGTCATATGTTAACTATATGAGAAGCCTGCATCAGAGTGTGGCAAGAAAAATGTAGCAAGCCAACCTCATCCAGAGTACAACCCATACAATAGACAAGGATCAGAGGGAGATGAGCAATAGGCATGTGGTGTTGGTCACATGGAAAGGGCCTTGATGATTAGGACAGTGGCCATGCTGATCCCAACTAGCACTGTCCCCCAGCAAAAACCAGTCCTGAAGGAACCAACCTTATAGGTGATGACACTGTCACAAAAGTTCCTGACATGCAGCCCAGACCTGAGTTTAAGAGAGTCTGGGAAACTCCTGAAATTTTATACAATTATAGCATGGTGGCCTGAGATGCTGAGAGAAATTGTTTTTGTTTTCCCAAAACTGTGACTGGAACTGAGAAATATAGGGACTAGGTATATCACATAGTAAAGTCTGCAAGCTACCAGCTTGGAAGAAAGTCACCTTCCCACCAGGCCACAACCCCTTTCCCCACCAACCTGGTTTATATAAAGCTAGTGGTTTAGGAGAAGTGGGAAATACCTCTTGGGGAAGGACAGCGTTTGTGAAAAGAAGTTATTCCATCCTGGGGTGGAGAGGAAATAGTAGGACTGTTGACTAGTTTGAAGAGAAATAAGGGTCAATAAAAATCCATGGGTATCTGCACAATGGAG
This sequence comes from Lyroderma lyra, assembly GCA_004026885.1. Lineage (NCBI taxonomy): Eukaryota > Metazoa > Chordata > Mammalia > Chiroptera > Megadermatidae > Lyroderma > Lyroderma lyra. Next base: position 79,129 of record PVJL010006901.1, on the reverse strand, counting down.
ATATGAATACCTCATTGCCTTTAGATGTCTGCACAGCCCCCACGCTGTGCTAAGGCTACTAAAATGGTATGGTCAAGAAGGAGTAAGGATCACTCCCTTCTGTAGGAATGTAAGTCGGTATGTCTTTTCTTCAAAATGAGGGCATAACCTCTCTACTTAGAAGCCCACCTTAGGAATCTACCTCCGAGCAGGCGCCTATCCTCTCCCCCAACTCATCCTGTTTATACAAAGGTCACATGGTCTGCCTTGGAATTTCTTTGTCCCCACAACTCCCTTATATCTTCCCCCTTGCAAAATGTCATAAAAATATAAAATAGCCAACTGGGTAAGATTAAGAATGTGAGGTCTGAAGTCCTAGCCAACAGGGTAAGACACTGGTTTAATTAAGCTCACGTTAGGGATATAAGGTGTGTGACCCTCCACTCAGTGTGCCTGCAGCTTTTGTCAGACACTCTTCTGCAGAAGTCAAGATTGCCTTGCCAAGATATTTCAATCTTCAAGTATTTATTTGTGGCATCGGAGGTTCATTTCCAACACTTCCATCCCAGGTTCCCACAACCAGGGCCTGCAGGCACCAGAGTTGGGGCCATGAAGAGTAAGATGGGCTAAGAGACTAGCTACAGGTTTGCTATACATGAGGAGGAAAGCAGCATGGGCAGAGAAGTATGAAAAGCAGGTACTTCCAGCTGGGAGTTGACCTGAAGATACCAGGTCTCAAGAAGCCATCAAGACATGGCAAAGTCGCTTGACATTATGGCATACCAAGGCACTATTGTCCACTTAGGTGGGAAGAAATCTTTTATTACTGATGTTATTTAGTGATGGGCTGACCATATTTCCTTGAGACAAAAATGGGATATTAGAGAAAGGAGGGCAAGATGGCGACCAAAGAGAAGCTCCCTAAAGGCTCTCCCAGAAAACACATTGAATGGCAGTCCAGGAGCCAAGAAAGAGAACCCTGAGTGACACAACGACAGCTGAGAAATCCATGCATCGCAAGGAAACACCTGAAAGTTGGAGAGAAGGGGGCAAGTGGGAGAGAGGGGAGGGAGCAGAGATGGATTGCAACAGAACCCCATCATTGCTAACTATCCGGGAGCAGCACAGTGCACAGGAGGGTGGAGGCCAAGAGGTGACAAAAGTGAAAGCCAGCCAAAGTGGAAGAACAGTGGGAGACTGTGGGGGACCAGGCCTTAGAGCAGTGTGTTGGGGCCAGAGCTTGGGCTCTGAAGCTTTTGAGTAGTAAGAGAGCTGAGCGAGGACTCTTAACAGCCACAGGCCAAGGTGAGGCCCCAGAGACAGCACCTTGGCTTTGGGTGCCTTCGCGACCCACAGCACACCCACACACAGCTCCTATGAAGGGCCGTGGTTCCTATTCCCAGCCCACAGCAGAAGCGAGTCAGCTGCCTTCGCAAGACCCATGACATAAAGCCCATGAATTTGAACTTGTGGGGCACGTGCATGCCCCCTGTACCTACACATGGTGCAAGCCTGCAGACTCCACCCCAAAAGGGTAGTTGCTGTAAGAGGCTCAGGAAGAAAGGCAGATTTGACAGTATTTGCCCCAGTCAGCAAGAGCAGCCTTGGTCTGCATCACCCAGCTTCCTGAGCATAGGGCAGGAGGTGGAGCTGCCCCAGCACACTTTTTGTTGGCCTCTCCCCTCTCCTACAACCTCCCCAACCAACTAACTGCAAGAAGTGTAGGGACCCTGAATAGATGCGCATGGCCTCCAAATGTGGGGGGTGGGAGGGAGAATACCAGAGATATGACCTAAACAACTTCCCTCTCTTCCAAACTTGGACCCCAGTGCCACCTAGTGTCTTGCCTACAGCAAGACACCACAAAAATACTAAAGGGCTCCTGAACTCTGCTGAACATAACACCCTCATGCCAAAGAGGAAAAGCCCAGCAGACAGGAAGAATTCCTTAAAAACTAAAGCTGCTCAGAAAGAACATGAAATTTATCCAGAAGACAGATTCTTAGACATAGAATTTTCTGAACTAAGAGACAGAGAATTTAATGTAGCCATTCTAAAGGCTCTGAGAGAAATGAAAACATACTGGCAGAACACCATAGATGAAGTGAATGACCCAATAAAGGAAATCCGTGAACAAAAAGGACAATTTAACAAAGAAATTAAAAACATAAGGAAGATTCAGATGGAAATTCGAGAGATAAATAATACAATAAAAGAAGTGAGAAATGAAATCACTGCCATAGGAAAAGGGCCAACCAGATGGAGAAAAGAATTAGCAATATCAAAGATCAGAATATGCAAACATCCCAAAACAAGGAAGAGAGGGAATATAAAACCAAAAGGACTGAAAGAACTCTGCAAGAACTACCTAACTCTATGAGACAAAACAACATCAGAATAATATGATTAAAAGAAGGAGTAGAGCATTCTACAGAGAGTATACTTAAACAAATAGTAGATGAGAAGTTTCCAAACCTATGGAAAGATCTGGAACCTCAAATTCAAGAAGAAAATAGGTCCATAGATACCTGGACCCTAGCAGATCTTCTCCAAGGCACATGGTACTAAAGATGTCAAAAACTAAAGACAAAGAGACAATTCTCAAGGCAGCTAGGGGAAAAAGAATTATAACATTTAGAGGAAAACACAGCAGGCTGGCATCAGAGTTCTCAATAGAAACTCTACAAGCCAGGAGGGAGTGGAATCAAATATTTAAAATTTTAAAAGAAACTTCCAGCCAAGAATAAACTATCCAGCAAAATTATCTTTCAGATATGAAGGTGGAATAAAGACCTTCTCAGACACACACAAACTGAGGGAATTTGCCACCACAGGGCCGGCACTCATGAAATACTGAAGGAAGCTTTTCTACCTGAAACAAAACGTCAGGACAAATGGAATAAAATTGGGGCTGTAAGAAAGAAATAAAAATGGAACAAAACAAAAACAAACGAATGGCCACAAGAAATTCTCATGTAATGATCATCACTCTAAATGTTAATAGATTGAACTCACCAATAAAAAGACAGAGTAGCAGACTGGATTAAAAGACAAAACCCATCCATATTCTCTCTCCATGAGTCACACCTCAGCCATAAAGACAAATACAGAATCAGCATGAAAGGATGAAAAACAATACTAGAAGCAAATGGTAACCAGAGAAAAGCAGGAGTTGCCATACTAATATCTGATTAAATAAACTTCAGGTTAAAAAAGATAGCAAGAGACAAAGATGAATGTTACATAATGATAAAAGGCACAATACAACAAGACTTGACACTAATTAATATATATGCTCCCAAACAGGAAAAACCACAATATACAAAGCAACTACTAACAGATCTGAAAGGAGAAACTTACAAAAGCACAATCATTGTGGGAGATGTAAATATCCCACTAACAGCCATGGAGAGATCATCCAAAAATAAATAAATAAGGAAATATCAGCACTAAACAACACATTACAGCAACTGGAAATAATTGACATTTACAGAACACTTCATCCAGCAAAAAGAGACTATACCTTCTTTTTGAGTAGACATGGAACATTCTCAAGGATAGACCACATGCTGGGACACAAAAGTAGCCTCAGTAAATTCAAGAAGATTGAAATCATACCAAGTATATTCTCAGACCACAAAGCTTTGAAATTGGAGATCAACTGTAAAAGGAAAGCAGGAAAAAAACACATATACATGGAGATTAAACATCTTATTTTAAAATCGCTGGATAAAAGAAAACATAAAAGAAGAGATTTAAAAATATACAGAAACTAATGACAATGAAAATAAAACATTTAAGTATTATTGGGACACAGCAAAAGTGGTAATGATAGGGAAATTTATATCATTACAGGCTTATCTTAAGAAACAAGAAAAATCACAAGTAAACACCTTAGCATACCCATCTTAAAGAACTAGAAAAAGAAGAGTAGACAAAAATCAAAGACAGCAGAAGGAAAGAAATAATAAAAAATTAAAGCAGAGGTAAACCAATTAGAGAACAGAGGATAATAGAAAAAAATTAGTATTACAAAGAGCTGGTTCTCTGAGGAAGTCAACAAAATTGACAAACCCCTGGCTAGACTAATCAAAGGACGAAAGGAAAGGACACAAATTTCCAAACTTAGAAATGAAAGAAGAGAAATTACTACTGATACCACAGAAATACAAAGGATTATAAGAAAGTATTATGAAGGAATTTATGCCACGAAATTTAACAACCTAGAAGAAATAGACAAGTTTCTAGAAATTTATAGCCTACCTAAACTGAACCAAGAACTAGATAATTTAAATATACCAATCAATAGCAAAGAGATTGAAATGACTATCCATAATCTCCATAGAGGCAAAAGCCCTCGACCAGATGGTCTCACCAATGAGTTCTACCAAGCATTCAAAAGAGAAGTAATGCCTATCCTCCTCAGACTCTTCCAAAAAATTGAAGAGGAAGCAATACTTCCTAACTCATTCTCTGAGGCCAACATTACCTAATACCAAAGCCTGGGAAAGACAACACAAAAAAAGAAAATTAAAGACCAATATCTCTGATGAACACAGATGCAAAAATTCTTAAAAATATATTAGCAAATAAAATACAACAATGCATCAAAAAGATTATACATCATGGTCAAGTGGGATTCATCTCGGGAGCACAAGGATGGTTCAACATACGAAAATCAATCAATGTGATACACCACATAAACAAAATCAAAGATAAAGACCATATGGTCATATCAATTGATGCAGAAAAAGCTTTTGACAAGATACAACATCCATTGACGATCAAAACACTAAATAGGTATAGAAGGAAAGTATCTCAACATAATAAAGTCAATATATGACAAACCCTCAGCCAACATCATACTGAATGCAGAAAAACTGAAGTCTATTTTCCTAAAGTCAGGAACAAAACAGGGATGCCCCCTGTCACCACTGCTATTTAATATAGTGCTGGAAGTTCTAGCCACAGCAATCAGACATGAGAAAGGAATAAAATGTATCCAAATTGAGAAAGAAGAGGTCAAATTGTCACTATTTGCAGATGACATGATCCTTTATATAAAAAAATTCCAAACATTCTACCAGAAAACTATTAGAAACAATAAATGAATACAGTAAAGTCACAGGATACAAAATCAATGTATAGACATCAACGGCATTCTTATATACAAATAACAAATCCTCAGAAAAAGAAATGAGGGAATCAATTCCTTTTGCTATCACAACAAAAAGAATGAAATGCCTGGGAATTAATTTAACAAAGAACATGAGAGACTTATACATGGAAAATTATAAGATACTTTTGAAAGAATTTGAAGCAGACACTAAGGAATTGAAAAATATCCCCTGTTCATGGATAGGAAGACTTAACATTGTTAAAATGGCCATTCTGCCCAAAGCAATCTACAGATTTCATGCAATACCCATCAAAATACCACAATCATACTTTTGTGAAATAGATAAAAAGAAATATCAGATTTATATGGAACCATAAAAGAACACGAATTGCCAAAGCAATATTACATAAAAAGAATAAAACTGGTGGTATTACACTCCCTGATTTCAATTTATATTACAGAGTATCAATAGTCAAAATAGCTGAGTATCAGCAGAAAAACAGAAACATAGACTGATGGAACACACCTGAAAACCCAGAAATAAATCCACAAATTTATGTACAAATAATTTTTTATAAAGGAGCAAAAAACATACAACGGGGAAAAGACAGCCTCTTTAGTAGGCAGTACTGGGGAAACTGGAAAAACATGCAAAAGAATGAACCTGAGCTGTGAACTCTCACCAAATACAAAAATTAACTCAAAATAAATTAAAGACCTTCAATATAAGCCTTGCAACAATAAATTACATAGAAGAAAATATTATAGACCAAGGGCTGAAGGAAGACTTCATGAACCTGACATCAAAGGCAAGAAGTAAAAGCAAAAATAAATGAATGAGACTATAGCAAACTAAAAAGCTTCTGAACAGCAAAAGAATCCATCAACAAAGCAAAAACACAGCCAGCTGAGTGGGAGAAAATATTTGCAATTAACATATCAGATAAAGGTCTAATATCTAAAATATATAAAGAACTAATATGACTTAACAACAACAACAAAAAATAAATAAAAGGTGGGCAGAAGAACTAAACTGACGTGTCTCCCACAAAGAAATACAAATGGCCAGCAGACATATGAAAAAATGCTCATCCTCATTAGCTATCAGGGAAATGCAAATCAAAACCACAATGAGATACCACCTCACACCTGTGACAATGGCTATTATCAACAAGACAAGGAATAACAAGTGCTGGAGAGGATGTGGAGAAAAAGGAACTCTCACACACTGTTGGTGGGAGTGCAAATTGGTATAAGCACTGTGGAAGACAGTCTGGAGATTCCTCAGAAAATTGGGAATGAAGTTACCATATGATCCAGCAATCCCCCTTCTGGGTATCTACCCCTAAACCTTGAAAACCTTAGTCTGCAAAGACTTATGTACCCCAATGTTCATCGCAGCGCTGTTCAGTGGCCAAAACATGAAAACAACCAGTGCCCTGCAACAGATGACTGCATAAAGAAGCTGTGGTACATAAACACAATGGATTATTACTCAGCTATAAGAAAAGATGAAATATTGTCATTTACAACAAAATGGATGGACCTGGAGATCATCATGCTAAGCCAAATAAGTCAGATAGAAAAAACAAAAAATTGTATGGCTTCACTCATATGTGAAATATAAAACTGAAAGCAACAGAGAAAACAAACAAACAAATAATCCATGGACACAATCAATAGTTTAATGATTATTTGGGGACAAGTGGGGAGGGGAGGGGAGAATAGCGAGGGGAGGGGAGAATTGGGAGGTGAAGCTAAATATGTGGTGATGGAAAGAGAAGTCACATTAGTTGGTGAACTTATAATACAACAAATTGAAAATGCACTGTAGAATTGTACAACTGAAACCTATGCAATCCTTGCTAACAGATGTCACCCCAATACGTCTAATAATAAAAATAAATTTTATAAAAAAGGGGAAAGATAAAAGGCAATAAATGGTCCAAATTTTCAGGTGTAAAACAAATAGCTCATGGGAATGTAATGTACAGCATAGGGAATATAATCAATAATAGTGTGATAGCATGATACAGTGTCAGATGATTGCTAGACTTAATGGTGATCACTTCTTTAGGCTTCTATGTTGAACAACTATGGTGTATACTTGAAACTGATGTAATGTTGTATGTTAGTTATATTTTTAATAAAAATATTTTTTAAATAAATAAACAGGACACTAGGATGACAAAAATAGGATGGAGTTAAGTAATATTCCATATTCATGAAAAAGTAAGATAATAACAGAAGTTTTATTATATGAATATATTGAGCTAACAATTATTCTTCAGTGACAGAACTCATAAAAAAAATTAGGTAGATATAGAGGGGGCCTGTATTTCACCACAGTCATACTATGACTATTTCTCTGATGAAATAATCTTATGCAGCAAATTTCGGTCTTTCAAAACTTTATCATAAAACTTCTCACACTCCATGACAATTTTGTTTTACAACTAACATAGCCCTCATGGTCTCAATACTTAATCTAGATTTCTCCTTTGACCCATAATCTTCATAACAGAAAATATTCTTTTCACAGGTGCTGTACTTCCTGGAAGTCAAAGAATAAACCCTACAATATTACAGAAGTCTTGAAAATTTAGGTGTTTTTGCTCATTTCAGAAAAAAATTGTTATCCATCTATCAGATACATGTATCCAACTGCCTCATAATTGTAGATTTTATGAGGGTCCACTGATTGAATACATGAGTTTCTTCTGTTTCTGTGTGTGATGAGTTCTCATTCAGGCTGTCCTATATTTCTTTCTATTCAGGTGTCTCCCTTAGTAGCACCCACTTGAACTTCTCAGTATTTCCTACACTGCACTTCCACTTGTTGATATATTCTAAGCTGGTTTTAGAGGAATACTAAACTACTTCAAAAAACTTAGCCTCATGAATTTCTCCTGAATCTACTAATATTTCCAATTGTTTTTTTACATCAGTAGTTACAAACAATTCACTTTTTCTAGACTCTAAATTGCTTACACAATTTTCAATGCTTATGGCTACTTCTGTAGCTGAAATATTATCCTTTTCAATTAAACTAATGTAAGTTTGGAATGTAGACATTTGATCTCTCACAAATCACCACCACAATTTCAAACAGAAATTTTCAAACTCTCTTTGCAATGTAACAGGGCATTTTTCTTGAGAAAGAAAATGAGAACAAAGCCCATCAAACATGATTAAAATTTGTGTCAATTAATGGAGCCAAGGAAAAATCTTGTATTTCCAGGTTTTTAACAATGTAGTGTAACTGTTTCCTGCAAAGTCACAAAAGTTTTTCAGTTCTTCAACTCTAACTGAAGTATTTGTATATTTTCACTGCAAAACATTCAATATCAATTGGGAACCAGTCAGCAGTACACTGGAGACAATTGTGTATAATGTGTGTTCCACAACAAATACCAATAATCAGCCTCTTCATTTCAGTTTCAAGTTTTCACCACACATTATTTGTGCCAAGTCCTTTGCAACCACCAAAATTGGTGTTCATAGTATCTGCACACAAAGCAACAATTTTGTCAATTACTTCCTTCAACTTAGCACACTGTAGATCAAATGTTTCACCAGGTAAGGAAACAAAGTCTAAAATTTTGTCTTTAACTCTACAATTCAGCAACAAGTACTGCACAATGATTGGGGAAAGTTTAATGTCTCTTTTGTTTAATGCATCTAAACTAAATGTAATGTTTTTTGTTTTATTCAAATCCTGTATTACTTTGTCCAATAGTGTATGGTGATAAAAATGTTGGTAATTATTGCTTCTGATTTGGAACACGCTGAAGAAAATTTTGGTTCATAAATTTTCTTTATCAGTGTTGACAAGCAATCATTTATGCAAAAACTTTGGCCATTGACCCAGAGTATGATAAGCAAAAAGAGCTTCACTTGCTGCAATTTATCGCTTTCACTATCGCCATCACACCTCATAAGTGAACTGATGTTTTTAACTGAATCCAGAGTCTTTATAACACCCTTAAGTTTCCAGCTATATAGATGTTGGTTGATGCCACTTCTACCTCCATGTCCAATGGAAAAATGGACATTACAATGTTGTTCTATCACTACACAGTTTGTTTGGTTTAATAAACTTGAATTCTTTTTGGAGATCATCCTTAAATCTGCCGTTTCACCTTTTGTCTTTGGCAATGCAACTGTAGACTTTAACCTTTAAAAAATAAGACAAAAATATGATGTTTGTTTAAATCACTGACAATGACTAAGAAAGCCACCATACATGCAAAACAAAAATAATGTTACAGCAGAACAGATGCCACAACATCTGAGCAAGGCCACTGTCACTGATATGTGCATCCCCACAGTGCCTTTGCTTTATTGAGCCAGAACAACAATGAATTTCTAGTAGGTTCAGTGGTGGGGTATCAGTTTGCTAGCCACCATCACTAAGAAAACAACAATATGATTAGAATGTGGGACTCCAATCATAGTAAGCAGCCAGAATGCATTTGCTCCATGTCTTATTGGAAATGTTCTCTCTCTGGGCAAGAAGCCTAACCCTACAATATATTTAAAAAACTGCACTAAGGTCAAAAATTCAAAAAATGAAACAATCCACAGATTTAAAAAAATAATAAAACCACCATATAACAAAAGAACTGCAGCTACCTTTGTGGTCTCTCAGACTATAAGAGACCTAAAAAACAACCTAACCTCACTGCAAAGGAACATATAAAAGGGGCATAAATACATAACACTAATTTACTGCATATAAAACACATAAAAAGCACTCATAAATAATACAAATATCAATAAAATACCTAAAAATATCACATGAGCAGTAAAAAGATCTGTATGGCATACCACACTGAACACTCTAATGCAGCAGTTCTCAACCTATGGGTCGCGACCTATTTGGGGGTTGAATGACCCATTCACAGGGGTCACCTAAGACCATCGGGAAACAAATATTTCTGATAGTCTTAGGAACTGAGACACCGCTCCCCTATCCATCTCTAGGCGGGTCTGCCCACATGCAGATATGCCCACATATGAGTACCCAGCGTGTTGAGATCATCATGCCAACCCCATCACATTCAACCCATACAAATACAGGTGTATGTGATAGGGTTGGCACCATAATGTAATTATGTGGACCAGTCACACATGTGTAGAGAGCAGCTACCAAAATTTTATGTTTGGGGGTCACCACAACATGAGGAACTGTATTAAAGGGTCACAGCACCAGGAAGGTTGAGAACCACTGCTAATACAAACAACGAATCTACAGAAAAAGAAGTGAGAGAGTCAATTGATTTTGCTATTGCAAGAAAAAGAATGAAATACCTGGGAATTAACTTAACAAAGAACATGACACTTTTTAAAGAAATCAAAGAGGACACAAAAAGGTGGAAAGATATTTTGTGTTCATGGCTAGGAAGATTTAACATTCTTAAAATGGCCATATTACCCCAAGCAATTTACAGATATAATGCAATTCCTATCAAAATCCCACGGAATTACTTTCATGGATAAAAGAATTATCAGATTTATATGGAACCACAAAAGACCTCAAATCGCCAAAGCAATACTACATAAAAAGAATAAGGCTGTTGGTATTACACTCTTTAACTTCAATTTATATTACAAAACATCAATAATCAAAACAGCTTGGTATCAGCAGAAAAAGAGACAGCCCAATGGAACAGAACTGAAAATTCAGAAAAAAATCCACAAATTTACAGACAAATAATTTTTTATGAGGGAGTAAAAAGTATGCTATAGGAAAACAATAGCCTCTTCAGTAGGTAGTGCTGGGAAAGCTGGAAAAATATATGCAAAAAAAAATGAATCTGAGTTGTGAACTCTCACTACATACAAAAATTAACTCAAAATGGACTAAAGACCTTCATATAAGACCCAAAACAATAAACTGTAGAGAAGAAAATACTGGTACTAAACTTATATACCTAGGGCTCAAGGAGAACTTCATGAACCTGACCTCAAAGGCAAGGGAAGTAAAAGCAAAAATAAATGAATGGGACTATATCAAACTAAAAAGCTTCTGCACAGAAAAAGAAACCACCAACAAAGCAAAGAGACAGCCAACTGAATGGGAGAAAATATTTGCAAACAATGCATCTGATAAGCTCTAATACCTAAAATACATAAAGAATTAATATAACTTAACATCAAAAAAACAAATGACCCAATTAAAAAGTTGGCAGAGAATTTGAACAGACACTTTTCCCCTTATGAAACATAAATGGCCAACAGACATGTAAAAATGCTCATCCTCATTAGCTATCAGATAAATGCAAATTAAAACTGCAATGAGATACCATCTCACACTTGTTAGAATGACTATTATCAACAAAACAAAGAATAAGAAGTGCTGGAGAGGTTGTGGAGAAAAAGGAACTCTCGCACACTGCTGGTGGGAATGCAAATTGGTACAATCACTGTGGAAGACGGTGTGGAGGTTCCTCAGAAAATTGAGAATAGGGTTACCATATGACCCAGCAATCCCTCTTCTCGGTATCTACCCAAAAACTTGACAATCTTAGTCCACAAACACTTATGTACTCCAATGTTCATCGCAACACTGTTCATGGTGGCCAAGACATAGAAACAACTAAAGTGCTCAACAGGTGACTGGATAAAGAAGCTGTGACATATATACACAATGGAATATTACTCAGCTATAAGAAAAGATGAAATACTTCCATTTGCAACAAAATGGATGGACTTAGAGATCATCTTGCTAAGCAAAATAAGCCAGACAGAGAAAACCAAGAATTATATGACCTCATTCATGTGTGGAATATAAAACTGAAAGCAACAAAGAAAAAACAAACAAACAAAAAACCCATGGACACAATAATTAATTTAATGGTTATTTGGGGGTAAAGGAGAGGGGGTGGGAGAAGAGGAAAAGGGCGGGAGAGGAGGGAGGGTTAGCCAAATACATTATGATGGAAAGAGAACTCACATTGGGTGGTGAACATATAAAATCACACGCAGATGATACACTGTAGAATTGTACAGCAGAAACCTATGTAATTCTTGCTAACCAATGTTACCCCAGTAAGTGATTTAGGTAGAAGAAAGATGAACCTAAGTGTGAAAATAAAAATGTATGTACTTTCTTAAGGAGAGAGTTCATGTATGAACAAAGGATAGTTGCATTATTTTCATCAAAAGAATAATTTCATAGTTATTTTCACTTATAAGTTAAATATGATTTTTTAAATTATGTATAGGTCCTGTGGTAATAAGGAATGAACTGTGTGATGGTTTTTATTGTTATCTTAGCTACGTTGAAAGTACGTTTCTCCAAATTTCATCCCTACATGTTTCTGGGTTAGGCTTGGCTTAAAAAGAAATTCCCATGACATTTAGAAGACAAAAGGAAGACAACTGTCACATTCAGAAAGCCAAAGTCAGATCAGGTGCTACTGCAGTCCTCATATGCCAGCAGTTCTCAACCTGTGGGTCGTGACCTTTTTGGGGGTCCAACAACCCTTTCACAAGGGTCGCCTAAGACCATTGCAAAACACATCTCAGATATTTACATTACAATTCATAACAGTAGCAAAATTACAGTTATGAAGTAGCGAGGAAAATATGTTCATGGGGGTCACCACAACATGAGGAACTGTATTAAAGGGAGGTGGCATTAGGAAGGTTGAGAACCACTGCTCTAATGCAAAACTACAGTGGCCAGACTGCAAAAAATCATAAACATACACCAAAAAGAAAAGGAATGAACATCCCAACTGCTATTACAAACCAGTATATGCTAAGGTCCCACTGGAGAGTTCCTCTGCAATAAAAAATAGTTAACAGCCTGTTGAACTGAAATATAAGTCTGAGAAGTCTGAATCAAACTGAAGGTAGGGCAGAAAGAATCTTGTGGGCAGAACAATGGTAGATAAAGTAAGACTCAAAGTCACTGCATCCCACACTCCTAACCTGATGGAAGCAAACAGCTGGGTGAGCCTGTTCAGTAGTTCCTGTACATCAAGACCCTCCTGGCTCCCACATGCTGAATGGGGATTAATGTCACCTCTAGAATTCCCCTCCCCAGCAGACAAGCAAGGAAGCGGCATGTGGTTGTTGCTAGCTCAAGAAGCCTGGCTCTGACTGGATAAAGTAAATGGAACTTCCTCTCTTGTCACACTGGTAGTTATACTGCCTGTATTGACTGCCATAGAGTCTTAAGATAAATAAACAACCCATGTTCCAATTAAAATGGGACAATATTGACATTTATATTAAAATGATGGGACAGCCAAGAAATATGAAAAAATGGTACTGTGTTATTTAAAATAGTATGTATGGTCAGCCTATTTAGTGTTATGTATACATAATGATGATAGACACAGACTGACTTTTGTCAATTTTATGACTGCTTTTAAATTCTCTACAGACAGTGCTGCCACCTCCCTACTCATTGATGTTGACACTGAATCCCCTGTAGTACAGCCTTTAGCAAGTGCCTCCTCTGACCTAAACCAATTCAAAGATCCATGAGTGAATGTAAGTCTTCATTTATCTGGAATAATTACCCAGAGTGGGATTGCTGGGTCATGGAGGATGGAGGGGTTGGTGAGAGCAGACATACCTCACACACACCCAATACACACTTCAAAAATAAAGAAGCCTTGTGTTGCTTGAGATGGGGAGGGAAATGTAGAGTTGAATACAAGACTGAAGTGTTTAAATGGACAAAACTTAAGTTTCATTGTTAATATTAAGACTTGAGGAGTTCCCTGATGGTGTTCGGCGTTAGCGCTGTCAGCACTGTGGCCTGGGTTCGATTCCCAGTCAGGGAGCAACCCATACACCAAAAAGCAAATAAATAAATAAATAAATAAATAAATAAATAAACATGAATAAGGCACTATCCTAGCAGAACTTACAATTTTAAGGGACAGGCAGACATACAAACTGACTCCTAAAATAGCAGGAAATGGATGGACCTGGAGATCATCATGCTTAGTGAAATAAGCCAGACAGAAAAAACAAAGAACTGTATGACTTCACTCATATGCGGAATATAAAACTGAAAGCAACAAAGGGAAAAGAAATGAACAAACAAACAACCCATGGACACAATCAATAATTTAATGTTTATTTGGGGACAAGTGGGTCAGGGAGGGGAGAAAGGGGAGGGGGTGGGAGAGGAGGGGGGAAGCTAAATATAAGATGATAGAAAGAGAAGTCACATTAGGTGGTGAACTTATTATACATCAAGTTGACAATGCACTGTAGAATTGTGTGCCTGAAACCTATGTAATCCTTGCTAACAGATATCACCCCAATAAGTCTAACAATAAAAATGAATATAAAAAAAAAAGAAACAGAAAAAAATAAAAAAATAAAAAATAAATTAAATAAAATAGCAGGAAAGTGGATATGACCAAGATAGTGGCTGGTACTGCGTGAGTACCAGTAGTATGCAGCAATCATCCAGCCCAGCCTGTATTGGGGGTCAGAAAGGCCTCCTGAAGCCAGAGACTTGGACTGAGGCTTAAATGTACTACAGCAAAGAAGTTAGGCACATGGGCTCTAAAGGCAAGTTAGGTGGGTTCAAACCCTACCTCTACCACTCTCTAACCATATGACCTGGGGCTCATTATTCAGAATAAGTTTTCATTGCCTAACTTATAAAATAATAATAAGTGTCCACCTCAGTGTTACTAGAGGATGAAGTTATAGACCCCATAAAGGCAGTTAGCACAGTGCCTGGTACATAGTAAGATCTAGTTAAATGTCAGGTAGTCATGCATTTGACAAATATTTATTAAGTGCTCACTGTGTGTCAGACATTGTACTAGGTGCTTGGATAGAATGGTGGGCAAAACATACAAAAATCCCTGCTTTCCTATTGGAGTGGAGGACTTAGGTAAAAGTTAAACTGAAAGGAATTACATAGTCTATTAGGAGGCAGGAAGAACACAAAGTAGAGAAGAGGGTAGTGTATGTCAAGGGTTGCAGTTTTAAATAGGGTGGGCAGGGAAGTTTTTACTGAGCAGGTGATGATTTAACAAGAAACTGAAGGGAGTGAAAAAGCAAATCATGCAACGCTCCAGGAGAGAGAGGGAAAAAACAACAAGTACAAAGGTCCTGTGTGGGATGGGTATGGCAATATCAGGAAAAAACAAAGAGGCCAGTGTGGCTGGATCAGAGTGGGAGGGGAAAGTACTCTCCAGGAGATCATGAGAGAGGTCACCAGGGCCAGATCATGCAGGGCTTCTGGGCCATTTTAAGAACATTGGCTTCTCTCTGAGAGATACAAGTAACCACTGAACAGTTTTGAGCAGAGGAGTGGCATGATCTCACACTTAAAAAGGATCAACCTGGCCACTGGGATAAAGAATAAATTTGGACCAAGCTGGTAACAGCAGAGGTGATGAGAAGTGGTTAAATTCCAGATGTTGTTTGAAAGTAGCATTAACAAAATCTGCCAATGAATTAGATGTGGGTTGTGAGAGAAAGACAGGAATAAATGGTGACTCCAAGGGTTTTGACCAGAGCAATTAGAAGGGGGAAGGTGTTTTTAGCTGAGTAGGAGAATATGGCTGGCAGATCAGGAGTAGGGAGGTGTGGAGGTGAGTTTTGGATACCTGCTTAGAGGTGATAAGGAAACTGCAAAAGAGAGTGCGGTGACCTACAAGCTAAAAGAGGAAAGTGCTTGAGGGAGAAGAATGGGGAGGAATTAACTCTGCCAAATGTTGCTGATAGGTCACTAAGATGGCGACTGAGAACTGAGCATCGGGTTTAGCAACATGAAAGTCATTAGTGACTTTGAAAAGTGTACCGGTAATTACTAAAGTTCTCAGACATTGAAACAAGCATGGAAATTCAGGTTCTGGGGTATGAAAAATGCCAGAAGGAAATGCAAGCTCTTAACTCCAGTTTCTGCTGCTGTCTTGGGAGTCATAGCAGCAGGCCACACCCAGACCAGAAAAACCATAGATATTGAGACCAAAAGGCATTACAGATACCAGTAAATCCATTTGTGTGAAAACAGGGAGCCACTGGGAGACCAAAAATAGAATTCCAAGTTCACAGCCTATTCAATGGCTCCTAGAACAAAATGAAAACAAATAAACCGATCAAAATAGCTCAGAAGCAAAGCAAAGCAGCATTGGAGAGGTAATAGCAGTAGTTTCATGAAACTGTCAGCAATCTAATCCCTGCCACCTCCACAAAGAACCAGTAAGATTATGTATTCTTACTGATAATATATGAAGCCTTTCCCACATTTCTTACATTAATAAGGTTTCTCTCCAGCATCCATTATTTTGTGTGTTTTTAAGGAACTGTGATCTCTGTAAGCTTTACCACATTGCTTACATGCATAGGGTTTCTCTCCAGTGTGAGTCCTTCTGTGTTCTGAAAGGTACTGTACTACTTGTAGGCTACCCAACATTCCTTAAATTCATACAGTTTCTGTCCAGTGTGATTTCTTTCATGTGTTTGAAATTTTTGGTAACATCTGAAGGCTTTCCCATATTACTTACATTCATAGGGATTCTCCAGTGAATTGTATCTCATGTCTGAAAATTTTCATAATATATGAAGGCATTCCCACATTCCTTACATACAAGGGGCTTCTCTCCAGTTTGAGTTCTTCAATGTGTTTGGAAACCTAGAGGAGAACTCAAAGTTTTACCACATTCCTTACATTCACAGGGTTTCTTGCCTATATGAGTCCTTTGGTTTGTTTGTAAGGTACTGTGATATGTGTAGGCTTTACTGTATTGTTTACATTTATAAGGTTTCCCCACAATGTGAGTTCTCTCATGTATTCAAAGGAAACTGAGATAACTGAATGCTTTACTACATTTTTTGCATTCATAGGTTTTTTCTCCTATGTGAGTCCTTTTGTGTTTGAAAAGTTTGATATTCCTATAGACATTTCCATACTGTTTACATTAATAGAGTTTCTCTCCAATGTGGGCTATTTCATATATTTGATGTGAAGTTGAAGAACTAAGGGTTTTCCCACATTCCTCACATTCGTTTGTTTTCTCCATTGTGATTTCTTTCATGTTTTTCAAAACACTGAAGATAACTGAAGGCTCTCCCACATACATTACATTTACATGGCTTGTCTCCATAATTTTGATACTGATATGGCTTGTCTCCAGTTTGGCAACTGGTGTGCATATTATGTGATGAATGATGCATAAAGACTTTTACACACACACTATATTTCCATGGTTTTACTCTAGGAAGTTTGCTTGTTCGGATTCAGATTTGGAATAAGGCTGAAATTTTTCATCACATTGACTACCCTCTTCTCCATCTCAGATTCTACCATATGACTTCTTAGTATTCTCTCTTGGTTTTTGTACTGATCTTCAATGTCATGATCTTCCCAGCTATTTTTTTTTCCTACTGAAGCCAGCTTCCTGAAGGTTTCCTGCATCACATCTCAATAGAGTTCCTTCTGTGAAGTACCCAGTAAAACCCACTCCTCCAGGGTGAATGTAATAACTACATCCTCAAAGGCCACTGAGTCCATTTCTCGATTTTCTGGATATCCCTGAGTCCTTCTTATACAGATCACAGTGGAAGAGAGGCTGTGACACAGCCACCAGGGCCATGAAGGGCAGGCAACACCTATAAGGCAATTTTTCTATTCATGCTTCTTTTCCGTACCCAAATACATGCCTGATGATAAGTACTTTATATATATTCTGTTCACTCATGGCAAAGAAATATATATATTAACATGTATAAATACATGTTAAATAACCAGGCTCAAAGCAAACAGGTATACATGTTATCAAGGAAATTCTTCTAATGGATATGCAGCAAACTAGAATGACAACCATTCTAGGGCTACAAGAAGTTTGGTATAATATAACTGTGGAAGGAGAAGAACATGTGGGCCCCTGTCACATGGGCCTGAAGTAGGCTCAGTGCCAAGGCTATTAAATCATAGCTCAGTGTGTAGCCAGGCAAAGCATAGGGCAGTCTAGTGGTTAGGAGGAATCACTTTTGAAAATATGGTAATTCTAGGTAAAATCACAAATACTGTCCTAGATAGTTGATACTTTGGCTCTTGGGGGCACCTGATGTATAGTATTTGCTTATTTCCATGGTGAAATACTCTCACTGTGTAAGACTTCAAGCTACCAGTGGTTGAATCCTGCTTGCTAAGTTCCTAAATATTTCATCATTGGCCCTGGGGGCCAGTGTAAGCTGGCCCCAGCCCACCACTGTGGCATTTGCTATTGATGTGACCAATTTTGATGTGGCAGGTAGCACAGTATTTTCTTTATAGTGCTTTTTAGTACCTTCAGAATGCTTTATGATAAATCTTATGGGGAGGTAATCACACTGAAGGAGAATTTATGAATCCTACCTAATTCTCAGGAGACCAAATTTGTACTTTGAATTCTTTCAGTAGAAATAATTCTTTTAAGTAGAATCTTATATCATTGTACTCTTTTTTACTGGTACTTGTGAAAATAGAATCACTAAAATTAATATTGAATTGTTACATTGAATCAAACAGAATGTTAACAATAATATAAAATAAATTACAAGGTAGTGACTAATTCCTTCACAGATCTCTTCAGACAGAAATAATTATATATAATATGTACACTTATATTGTATGTAAATATTATATAAATATTAAATACATAAACATTTTGACAATGTTTAAATGGCTAGATATTCAGAGGATTTTATTTTTTCTAATGTTTCTATTTATTGTTGAAAAAAATTTCACTATATTTGCTTGCTGACCTAAAGTAATTTATGTGTAGATGAAATGAATTATAGTAATTTGAAGTGAGGTGCTTGACCCTAATTACAAAAAGGATGGAAAAATTTTAGGAAGAAGATCATGGTTTTACTTTTTTGCCAGTGATCTCATGATAAACTATTATTTTCACTGTCAAATTCTTTTTATTTTTTTCTTCTTAAACTATCTCAGGATCCTTGAGGCATCATAAATAAGACAGTAGGATAAACTAATTGCCAGTGTTTTAATGTTACATAAATTCTAGTTTTAAAAATATCTACCTGCATATATATTTTTTTAATTTCTATCAAGCACAGTATTTTACATTGAAAGCACTTTGCTATATAAAAATATAGTACAAAAAGGATAAGAATCCCATCTTTGGATATTTACAAATCTATTTAAAAATGCTAAATTTTTTTCAATCTGCCTTGGTTTATGTCCTGTTTAATATGAATTGTCTTAACTATTTGGAAAATGCCAAATGAAAACATGAAGAAAAATATCATCTGGGAGAATTTAAAACATATCAACACCAGGGCTCTACCTACAGATTCCAACTGAATTGGTCTTGGGTAGAACTCAGATATCAGAGTTTTTAAGAGACTCCCTCCAGGTGATTTTAGTAGATAGCCAGGGATAAAAACAGTTCCAAATAATATGGGTTAGCAAGCAACTCCCAAACCTAGTCTACTGTATGAAACAAATATATTTTTGTCTGTGACCTCCTCCAAGAAGAGGTGCTCCCCAGGGACAGGACTAGTGCCTCCCCCTAGAATGTGATAGGGTTCTATCTGAACATCATGTGTGTTCAGTAGATGCTAAATGGGTGTCTGATGGCTGAATTTCTATTAATAAAGACCTCTTTAGGCTTGCCTTCAAATATTAATACCTGGCCACACTAGAAGGATCACAACCTTCTGTAGACATTACATGACAATCATCAGAAGGAAAGGTGGGGAAGAAGTAGGGAGAAGATCCTACCAGCCTGTGAACACAGAGGGTACCCATTATCAGTAATATCTCAAAATTCCCTGGCCCTTGTTCCATATGCTTTCATTTAGCATAAGTTACCTCCATGTGCTTATGTACTTTTGGGAGTTTCCTGTAGGTGTTTCACATGTGCACATGGTTGAGTCCTCTCCTGCTGAGCCCTGGCTTCTCCACAGAACTGTCACAGGGTACTACCATGGCCACCAGACACCATCATCTCCTATCATAGCCAAGACTCAGGAGCCCCTGAAATACTAAAGTTGCAAGGTTTTCTGGTGCAAAGAGGAAGAGAGAGCCTCTTTGCATTATGGTTCTTTGAAAGGGAGTCCCTAAAAAGTCCATGACTGGACAAGTATACCAATTTGAGTAAGAGATCATCAAAATCACTGCCTTCTTTCCCTGCCTCAGTTATTCTTTTTTTTTTTTTCTCAGTTATTCTTAAGGGATCCTTCTTATCCATGGCCATTATCATCTTCTTTACTTAGAACAAGTTCTCAGGAATGTTCCATCCTTCATGTAAATAGGATTGTATTATAGAAAGTCATCCTACTGGGTCTTCAGACATGTCTGAACTCCAAGTTGAATTCAAGCTGGTATCACCACTCAAGTCACAGTCAATATATGAGGGCTGTCAGGAAAAAAAATCTATCCATGCGTGCCTCTAATTTTTATATTATATGGCTGGATACTTTCTGGACAACCCTCGTACACCAGTGGCAGCAGTTGGCATCTAGAGGTCAAGCAATGTACCTCTAGAATGTAAAGGTAAGGGGCCCCTCCAGTCAATCAACACTTAATAGGTGAGATTAGCCATCTGTAAAAGTGATCTGCCCAAAGTAAGAAAATGGAAAGGGGAGAAAATGAACATTTTTCTAAGCACTGAGAGTTTTCTAGATATTTTATATATTTTGGCATTGAGTGCTCACAACACCCTTAGGAGGTAGGTAAAATGACCCCCATTTTACAGATGAAGAAACAGAAGCTCAGAGAGATTATGTGGCTCAAATTTTTACTTCAAGGATGTTTGGCAACCACTGATCCATTTTCAGTCCCTATTGTTTTGCCTTTTCCAAAATGTCAAATAAATGGAATCACATAGTATGCAGCCTTTTTTGAGTCTGGCTTCTTTCACTTAGCATAAGGCATTTAACATTCATCCATGTTGTTATATGTATCAGTAGTTCATTTCTTTTATTGCAAAGTAGTATTTTATTGCATGGATGTGCCAGTTTTCTTAAAATATTCTTCAATTAAGGGACATTTAGATTGTTTCCAATTTGATGCAATTACAATTACACAGTTATAAATATTCACATACAGATTTTGTGTGACTGTAAGTTTTCCTTTCTCCAGGAGTAAGATTTCTGAGTCATATGGTAGATGTATGTTAACTGCGTAAGAAAATTCCAAAGTGTTTTCTAAAGTGGCTGAAGCACTTTTGCATTCCCATCAGCAATGTATAAGAGTTCCAATTATTCTGCATCCAATCATCATTTGATATTGTCAGTACTTTTTATTTTGGGCATTCTAAATAGTGTT
The DNA here is from genome assembly GCA_004026885.1 of Lyroderma lyra. Lineage (NCBI taxonomy): Eukaryota > Metazoa > Chordata > Mammalia > Chiroptera > Megadermatidae > Lyroderma > Lyroderma lyra. Next base: position 57,761 of record PVJL010006901.1, on the reverse strand, counting down.
TTAACACTGTGGTTTTCATTTGCATTTCACTAATGACTAATAATATTGAGCAACTTTTCATAGGTTTATCCATATATCTTGCCCTCCATATTTTTTACCATCCACATATTTTCTTTGGTGGAACACTTGTTTGAGTATTTTTCCTTTTATAAATTGTGTTATTTCCTTCTTATTGTTGAATTTTGAGAGTTCTATATACAAGTCATTTATCAATTATGTAATTTGCAATTATTTTTTCTAAGTCTATGACTTAGCTCCATTCTCTTAACAATGTCTTTTGAAGAAGTCCAACTTAAAATTTTTTTCTTTTATAGATCATACTTTTGGAGTTGTATCTAAAACACCTTTGCCTAAGTCAAGATCACAAATATGTTCTCTTATTTATTTTTCCTAGAAGTTTTATAGTTTTAAGTTTTACATTTTGGTTTATGATCCATTTTCATTTAATATTTGTAGATAATGAGAGATATAGATCAAGTTTCAATTATTTGTATGTAGATATCCATTTGTCCCAGTACCATTTGTTGAACATCCTTGTCAATTTTTATTTAACATTACAGGTTTTTTCCCCTGTAAATTTTACCTTTTCTACCACATGCCAATTTCTTAGGTCATTCACTCATCGACCTATTCACTTCATCTTGCTTACTTAATTCCAGCCATGCTGGTCTTCTACCTATTCCTCTAACGTGCCTATTATAGACCTGCCTCAAGGTCTTTGCACTTGCCAATTCCTCTTGAATGCTCCTCTTCCAAATATCTACGTAGCTCAGTCCTTCATTTCATTCAAGTCTCTGATCAAATATCACCTTATTTAAGAGCCCTCTGTAAAGAGTCTATTTAAAATGGCTCTCCAATCCCTATCTTGTGCTACTGCTTTCCCCTGCTTTCTTTATTCTCATAGCATGTATCACAATCTGACATATAATATATTTATCAGTTTTTGTCTCACTACCAGAATGTGAGAACTAAAATTTTTTCTGTTCTAATCACTAATGTATCTCCAGTGCCTAGAAAAACTCCTGCACATAATCAGTATTTAATAAAGAGTTACTGATCTCATTGAATAAAATCAAACAAGAAATATTTACTAAGTGCCTACTAGGTACCAGGCGCAGTGCTAGACTCTGCAGATACAATGATCAGAAAAAGAGACATGGTCTCTACATTTATGTAGCTCACAGACAAGCAGGAAAGTATGATAATAACTAAAGAAATAGAATGGATAATAGCTTCTGGGCCTTGAAGGAGAAGTACACAGTACCAGAGAGTTTATAACCTTGTCAAAGAGAACTCATTATGGAAATGAGAAAAGGGTTCCCAAGAAGGTGACTGAGCTGAGAGATAAGGATTAAAAGTAATTAAGTACATGAGGAGAGGAGAGAAAGGGCCTTTTTGGTATCTGACACTTCATGTACAGAGACCCTATAAGGGGAGAAGCTTGGCATGTTTGGGGAACTAAAAAATGATCGGTGTACTTGGGGGTAGTGAGTAGGGCTAGGAGAGAGGCAGGCAATGAGGCTGTGATAGGTGCAGGGAGCTCACAGTCTGGGTCACAAGGCAAACAGGGGCTTTAAGAGTGAAGGGAAGTCATTGAAGGCTGGATCCAGCTTTTTAGCCATCCAATGTATATGAAACATAATAAACAATCAATAAAACATGCTTGCATGTTGAAAACATTCGCCACATCATTTCAAAGTTACAAATGTATATGAGGTTGGACAATTAATTTTGCAAACTCATCCTAAAAAAGTGCTACATACCTCGTTGCTGAATTTTACTATGGTCACCTTCAAAGTATTCTCCTTGGGGAGCTATGTGCCAATGCCAGCACAAGGTTATGACACCTTACTGAGTTGTTTGTACAGTACCACCAACATAAGCACATGGTGACAAGTGTGAAAACTTAACTGTGAGATTTTGGGTCTGATGGCCATTCCAGAAAGAGTTCCAAAATTGCTTTGAAGGGTGAACTAGGCACTGGCATTGGTGCACAGCTTCCCAAGAAGAGTACTTCAAAGATGACCATAGTGATATTCAGCAATGACCTACCTATGTAGCACTTTTTCTAGGATGAGTTCACAAACTTAATTATCCGAGTCGTATAGCTCCCACCTAGCAATTCCCTTTTAAGAACTTATTCTACAGACAGACATGACATGTATGAAATAACATTTGTACCAAGTTCTTCACTGCAGTGTTGTTTATAATAGTATAAGAATGGAAACAAACCAGATGTCTCTCAATAGATTACTGAAAGTTGAGATGCCTCCATGCACTGGACTAAAATGAACCATTGGGAAAAAAAATAAGAAGCAAATCATGCATTTTTAAAAAAGAATTTCAAGATACATTAAGTTTTTAAAAATCAAGATTCAGGGTAGACTTTAAAAATGACTACCACTTGTGTGGGTTAAAAACAGCAAATGTTATTAACAAGACAAGGAATAACAAGTGCTGGAGAGGATGTGGAGAAAAAGGAACTCTGGTACACTGCTGGTGGGAGTGCAAACTGGTACAACCACTGTGGAAGGCAGTGTGGAGGTTCCTCAGAAAATTGGGAATGGAACTACCATGTGACCCAGCAATCCTCCTTCTGGTTATCAACCCAAAACATTTAAAAACCTTTGTCTGCAAAGACTTATGTACCCCAATGTTCATCGCAGTGCTGTTCACAGTGGCCAAGACATGGAAACAACCAAAGTGCCCTGCGACAGATGACTGGGTAGAGAAGCTGTGGTACATATACACAGTGGAATATTACTCAGCTCTAAGAAAAGATGAAATATTGCCATTTGCAATAAAATGGATGGACCTGGAGATCATCATGCTTAGTGAAATAAGCCAGACAGAAAAAAACAAGAACATATGACTTCATTCTTATGTGGAATATAAAACTGAAAGCAACAAAGAAACAGAACTCATGGACACAGTCAATAATTTAGTGGTTACCTGAGGGTAAGTGGGGAGGGGGTGGGAGAGGAGGGAGTGGGTAGGAGATGAGAGATGGGGAGTCAAATATATGATGATGGAAACAGAATTGACACTGGAGTGGTAAACATAATGTAACACATAAATAATGAACTGCACATCTGGAACCTATGTAATTCTTATTAATCAATGTCATCCCAATAAGTCTAACAATAAAAAAAAATAAAGCTATTCATAAAGTAGACATTTCTATCTTCTACTAAAATGTACCATATCTTGTGAGTTCAAAGGAAGTTTAGGTGTTAACAATAAAACTGTATTTCACTGAGGAAAAAAATCAAACAGCAAACAAACCAGGCACAGGAAAAAAAAATACGTACAGCTTCTCTGTGCATAGCATGACTCCAGAATGAAACCTATAATATTGCTTTACCTCTGGAGAGGGAAACTACATGACTGGGTAGTGGGTTGGAGGGAGACCTTTACAAGGTACCATCAGAATTTTGAACCATGCCACTATCTTATCTGAGTATTCACTGTTTAAATGAACTGATGATTTATAAAATTAATTCATTAAACAAATGGCTTCAACCAGTACTCCCCTCTGTTATTTACAGAAAAAGATTTTAGGGAATCCTGGCCCCTGCCCCACTCCCTAATTCCTGGCATAGTCCCCAAGGGGATCCACCAACAGAGGAACCCTTGAGGCCTTTGGAAATGTAGATGGGACAAAAATATTTATTCTGTCCAATTGGCTTTGTTTCCAGGAAAGGGTTCCCCTCTTTCAATCCAAAACTAGGCTTGTCTCATGGCCCCAGAGAAACACATCAGTTTGGGGACTTGCCCAAGCTTTTTAAATTAGCTCCTTGCTGAAAAGCTGCATTGTTTGTTTCTGATGTGACAATTGGCTCCTAAGATATAATCACTTCTCCACAAGGAATTCTTATTAAAAAGTCTGATATTGAATGCTTCCTGCATAAAAATAAGCATCCAAAAGTACTTTCAATATTGGGAAGAGCAGCACCAAGTGGGTAAGGCCAAAACATCTTGAGCTTTCCAATTGCAACAACTCAAAAAGTGTGGTCTGAGAGTTCTGATTAAATTCCAGTGGAAAGGGCAGTTGATAGCCCAAGTATGTGCCTCAAGCTGATATGGGCCAAATGGAAGAGCTCCTCACTATGGGAATTTTTAGTCCCCTCTTACCTAGTTCCTTGCCTTCCCGTTTTGCCCTTTTCCTAGTCCCTAGTCTTAATCATTTTCTTTATCAGTTTTCCTTGACTCCTAACTTTAAGCAATAGATTGTTTCTAGCTTGAATCATAATAATGCCCCTACCTCCTGCCATAAATAATTACCCTGAAACTTGTGATTCATATCCCCCTACTTGCTGATTATAATATTTGGGGCTAGCAGCATTCTTTCCAAGTCATTCTGGACCCTGGGGAGGTGAGGACAACTGAATGACCAGGTAGGCCAGAAATCAACAGGTCTCAGGCTCAGTGGAAATGGGCTTTCCATCACATAGCCATCCTATGTCAGAGGTCTGTTTTTTGAGCCAATGCTTTTAGATCTGTTAAATGAATTTACTTCTCCTCATCTAGGAGCCATCAGCATACAACTGATGCCCCAGCAAGGCCTCCAGCCCACCCCAAGCAAAGAAGTCAAAACAGTCTCCCCAGCGGATCTTGAGACCCCTTCCTCCCTTTTAGATCAGACAGGGTGAGAGTTCCATGAATCCCCAATAAGCAGCAATAATGACTACCTTCAGCAGGAAACAGATACAGAAGAAAAGACCCCCTGTCCCTCAACTTCCCATAAAGCTTTGTGGGATCATGCCTCTCAAGAGGAAAGTGAAGTATGCAGATAGAATAGGAGGGGTCTCAGGACCCCCCCCCCAATGAGACCTTCCTTGCTGGAATAGCCACCACCTTGATACCACCCTTTCATTAGTAATCCCTGTCCCAAGTTAGGCAACCACAGGAGGAATTCCAGGCAAAAGTAACTAGTACAAGCAAGTTATAGGGTACAAAAAGCCTATGAGTTGAAGCCAGTTCCTAACACCTGCAGAGTAAAGGTTCCAACAACCTTCATTTCACCTAAGCCTCATTATACCACCATTATAATATTATACATTAATGCCCAGAAGTTCATTAATATTATTATAACAGACTGAATTCTGGGAGGGGACTTGTATAATTAGAGAAAGTGATGTAATGGCCCCTGTCAATCAAAAATGTCAATCAAAAGACCTCACGCCCAGAAAAGTGTAGCTCCTGTAAAGAAAAAGGGAATATAAACTGCCAAGGCCTTGTGAGTCAGGGCCCAAGCCACTCTCTTGTTCAGGGCCATTCCCATCTCTTTGGAGTGTACTTTCTACTTCTAATAAACTACTTTTGCACCACTTTATTTCTGTGTCTTGCTCAATTCTTTGTTAGGGACACCAAGAATCTGGACATCACACCGAGAAGGACCCATTCTCCAGCAACAAAGCCACTTGATGTCAACACTGATGGGCTCACCTCCAGAAGTAGTTCCCTCTTTCTCTGGGCAGGGGAGGTGGTTAGGTTCTGGGTGCTAATGAAGGAAAGCAGCTGAGAGCTCTGCCCTAGAGTTCCCTCTCTGAGGTATAAGGCTTGAACCAGGCAAGCAAGTCTCAGAAGGGACGAATAAATGAAAGAAAACAATAGAAAAGAATGAAAACAACAGGAGTACGATCTTCAACTCTCTGCCTTTGTTTGTGCTATTAATATAATGTGATCATTTAGATATAAGCCCATGGAGAAAGAATTACTACCCGCCCTCCCACACCATCTGCCCCAAGGCTCAGAAAAGTACAGTAACTTCCCTAAGTTCTCACAACTAGCAAATGCCCAGGTCAGGATATGAGCCTAGGTCTCTCTGATGCCACAGGTCATTTAATTTTTAAGTCACAAATAAACATTTAGCTTTTTAAAAACCTGTACCATTTTTCTTATAAATATTATACCTATATGTGATATTTAGCATCTATAAAATATTTTTATTCCCAAAACAAAGAAGATGAATTATTTCTTTTTTCTTTCGTCTCATGGTGTGTTCATCCACAAGAGCTGAATGGGGGAATCTTGAGTCCTTCTACCAGACAAGAAGACAAACAGGAAATACCACCTAGGAGCCCCAGACCTGCCATAGCCCCTTCCTTGAGGCAGGATCCAGCTGCTCCAGTTACCTGATATTCCAGATGCTAAAAGCTTTCCATGGGAATAAGAGCAGTATATTTTGTCATGCTGGTACTTTCCATAAACTGTATCTTTTGCATCTTTTGAAGGCAAAACCAGGAGAAATGATCTTACATTAGCAGTGTGGACTTAGGTTAGACATAAGAACTTTCTGACGAATTATTCTCAACCTGCCCTCCTTAAGCTCAGCTCTGCCAGATCCTGAGAACCTAGCTCCAGACTACTCTACAGGATTTGCCTCTGTTCTTTCATCTCCCCAACAGCTGAATTTTGGCTTTCCCTCATAGGCTTTGGCTCAGTATTGCCTCCTTGCATCAGAAAAGAGAGGTGGATTATAATGGATCTTTATGTAAGTTAATTAATGTTTGCAAGGTGCTTAGAACAATGACTAGCTCATAATAAGCACACTATAATAAGTGTTTGTTATTATTGTTATTTTCATTGTCCTCATCATTAGCAACCTTTACTACTTGCCTAGTACAACACATCCCAAACACTTAATCCAGGCATCTCAATCTGTTGGTATAAAGTCTCAAATCCACAGCATAGCTCCATTTGGGCTCTCACAGGTAATCTCCTATAACTCTGTTCCCTGTTCTCTCAAACACCTGGACTTCCTTTAAGCCCATGGACATGTCAAGCTCTCTAGACCTTTGCCCTGCTGTATTTTCCATTGAAATGATCTTTGTTTCCTGTCTCCATCACCTCCCACCAAAAAACAAAAACAAAACCTAACATCATCCTTCAATTCTCAGCTGGAATATTATGTCCCCGGGAGGCCTTCCCTGTGGCCATTCCCCATCCTACCCTTGAAGATTAGGTTGGGTCTTACTGCTACACTTTCCTATAGCATCCTTTGGTAATTATTCTAAATAGGCATATAATTACCTCTTTAATATGTCTTCCCACTACATATGAAATCTAAAAAAAACAAAAACAAAACAAAACAAAACAAAAGAAACAGAGCCAAACTCAGAGATTGAACAGATTGGTGGTTGCCAGATGCCAGGAATGGGGGGTGGGTGAAATGTATGGAGTGGGTTAAAAGATACAAACTTCCAATTATAAAATAAATAGGTTATGAGAATTTAATGCTGACTAATAATACCACAGCTTGGTGGCTACAGTTAACAACCCTGTATCATATATTTGAAAGTAGCTAAGAGAGTAGATCTTAAAAGTTCTCAAAAGAAAAAACATTGTAATTATATGTGGTAATGGATGTTGTGTTGTACACCTGAAAATAATATGTTATAATCTATTCTATCTCAATGAAAAATAAAGCTCAATGTGCTATTATTTACTATATTTGCCATCACCTATTCAAAATCAGAACCTATAATCTAATCAGTAATAAAAGAATGAAGAATAGGAGAAACAGATAATAGAATCAATGCTTCTTTTTGCTATGGCATCAATAACTATTGCTATTGATGCTACCCTGAAAGGAGGCATCAATTAAAGCTGAATGGAAAACATGAAGGTCACAGGTATCAGAAATCAAATGTCAATAAGTAAGTTGATAACACAGCGGTGCTGACCTTTGCCCTGTCCAAAAGGATCTTGCCTACACTATACATGATATCATTTGAGGATTGTTGAGAGTGACTTTGCCAACCCCAAAAAATGTGAAATGACCAAGACAGTAAAGAGGAAAACAGCTCACTGGTTTCTGTCTACTTGAACCCAAGCTTTATTTCATTTTCAGCCAACTAGGACATATCCAATTTCTCTTTCTTTCTTTTTTTTTTTTTAACATCACAATTTTATTTAGTAACTAATGGTATCAGCAAAATAAAGAATGCCATCCAGTATGTCTCCATGGTATATGGATTAATAATTACTCTCAAAAAGTGTACATTAAAATAACAAATTAAATTTAAAGAATTTAATTTATAACCATACAAGCAGAAATTTTTGTTCTATGAAAGCAATGTCTCACTCTGCACCCACAGCTCAGGGCTGGACCAAGGAAGTTTTGGAACCCAGCTTATGGTGGCAACATTACCTCCCAAGTGAATGGGGAACAGAAGTGAAAATCATGTTCTTATGGGAGTATAAATTTGCAGATCTTGCACAGGTACTATTTACATTTCACATTTTAGTTCCCATCACCTCTAACTCTTGCTTGATTAAATGAGAAGTTGTAACTGTCTGGAGTCTTAGACTTTGGGGATCCAAACCACCACCCTCCAAGATCACTGCTCACTAATTTCTCTTTCTGCTCACAACAGCTCATTAAGTAACTTCTAATTTCAATGATGCGCACTGGAGGGCTTATTCCACAAGATCCATCTGGTTCTGATTGTTCCTATTAGTTGTCATCACTGAGACCTTGTTTTTAATTCCCTCTGTGGATTAGCAGTAAAAAGCTCTCCTTGATTTTACTGTTCTTAATAACAGCCATTATTCAGAGGTTCAGCAAGATAGTGACCAGAGAGGGGATCCCTGAAACTTTTCCTAGAAAATACAGTTGAATGGTTGAGATCTAGCATGGGAAACCCTGAGTGACACAGTCTCAGCTGAGAGATTCACACAGTGCAAGAAAATATCTGAAGGCCAGAGAAGGGCGGGAGTAGGGGGTGGCGGTAAGCAAGAGAAGAGGAAGGAAGCAGAGTGAATCAGAGACTTGCAGCTTTGGATCATGACCCACAGCTGCAGATCGCAACCTGACTGCAACTGAATAATGCAATCACGGGCAGGCCAGGACGAGTGATGACAAGAATGGAAGTGAGCACAGCTGAAACTCTGTGAGACCACAGGAGGTAGAAACCCTGTGAGGCCATCCATGGGCAGCTGAAACCCTGTGAGACTGTGAGCAAGTTGGACTGAGCAGCAGCACATTAGGGCCCTAGCCTGATCATTGCGTCCTGGGTGACTCAGAAGGTAAACAAAGCATCAGAACTGTCCTAGGCAGGAATAGAGGCCCCAGCTGCAAGTGCTGTGACACATTAGGTTCTGGGCAAGTTTGAAACTGAAAGTGGCTGCTGTGGCAACACTAAACCGCTTAAACACAGTCCAGGGTGAAACACAGGCTGAGGAGAAGAAAGGCTGAGATTGTGGGGAGCACTGGGACTGAAAAAGGTGAGCACTGTCCACCAGCTTGCCATGCATGGGCCTCCCACCTCTTCCCACAACCCCCAGCTTCCCTGACAAACCCCAGGAAGCAGAGCGACCATGGACCATACCGCCCCCAAGCCCAGGAAGAGACCAAAGATATGGGCTAGCAGCTTTCTCAGGCTGTCTTCCAAAGCTTGCCCCAAAGTGCCACCTAGTCTCTTCTCTACAGCAAGACACTACAGTAATACCAACTGGGAAGAGAAGGAAAGAGAAACCTCTCCCTATCACACATGGGAAAAGACCTCACGGGGAAAAAAAGAAAAACAAAAAACAAAACAAAAAAAAAACCTTCAAATACAATGAGTACCTTAGGATTCAAAGCCAATCAGAAAGTAAATTTTAAAATCTCCAGAAAAGAATCTCATAGATCTGGAAATATATGATCTAAGTGACACAGAATTCTAGGCTGCAGTTCCAAAAACTCTCACAGAACTGAAACAATATTGGCCAAGCACCATGACTGAGATGAATGATCTCAGAGGAAAAATTCATGAACAAAATAAACATTTTAACAAAGAAATTGAAAATATAAAAAAAGAATCAAATGGAAATTCAAGATATAATGCAATAAAAGAAGTGAGAAATGAAATAACTACCACAGGAAACAGGGCCAACAAGATGAAGAAAAGAATTAGTGGTATTGAAGACTAGAACATGGAAAGAACACAGAAAAGAAGACAGGGACTTCAGAGTCAAAAGAACTGAAAGAACTCTACAAGAACTATCTGCCTCCATTAGTAAAAACAATATGAGAATAATAAACATGAAGGTGCAGAAAAAAACTCTACAGAAAGCATACTAAAACAAATAGTAGGGGAGTTCCCTGATGGTATAGTGGCTTAGGGCTTCAGCGCTGGCGCTGTCAGTGCCGTGGCCCAGGTTCGATTCCCAGCCAGGGAGCTACCCACATACCAAAAAGCAAAAAAAATAAATAAATAAATAAATAAAACAAATAGTAGACAAGAACTTTCCAAACCTATGGAAAAATCTGGAACCCCAAATTCAAAAATAAAATAGGTCCCCTAGCTACCTGGACTCTAGCAGATCTTCTCTGAGGCACATTATAATGAAGATGTCAAAAATCATAGACAAAGAGATGATTCTCAAAACAGTCAGGGGGAAAAAATTTTACCTTTAAAGGAAAGCCCATCAGGCTATCATCAGATTTCTCAGCAGAAACTCTACAAGCCAGGAGGGAGTGGAATAAAATAGTCAAAATATTAGAAGACAAACTTCCAGCCAATAATAAATTATCCAATAATATCCTTTAGATATGGAGAAATGAAGATTTTCTTGAACATACAGAAATTGAGGAAATTCTCAAGCACAAGGCTAGCATTTCATAAAATACTGAAGGAAGCTCTTTGACCTGAAACTAAAAATCAAAATAAGTGGGAAAGAGTTGTGACAACGAAAAAGAAATAAACAATGGGAGGAAGTAACGGCTATAGGAAAGCCTCATATATCAATCATCACCCTAAATGTTAATGGACTGAACTCACCAATAAAAAGGCACAAAGAATCAAAATAGATTACAAAACAAAAGCTATCCATATGCTGTCTCCAAGAGACACCCCTCAGCCATAAGGACAAACACAGACTCAGAGTGAAAGGATGGAAAACAATACTGCAAGCAAATGGCATCCAGAGAAAAGCAGGAGTTGCTATACTGATATCTGACAAAACACTCTTTACGATAAAAAAGGTAACAAAAGACAAAGATGAACATTTCATAGTGAGAAAAGGGACAATATAACAATAAGAAGACATGAAATTCATTAATATATATGCCTCCAATCAGGAAGCACCAAAATATACAAAGCAACTACTAACACCTGAAAGGAGGAACTGACAAAAACACACTTACAGTAGGGGACCTAAACACCCACTTAACAGCCATGGACAAATCATCCAAACAGAAAATAAATAAGGAAATATCAACTTTAAATGATACATTACAGCAACTGAACATAATATACATTTATAGGACACTTCATCCAACAACAGAAGATTATACCTTTTTTCCTAGTGTACATGGAACATTCTCAAGGATAGACCAAATGCTGGGACACAAAACTAGCCTAAGCAAATTCAAGATTTAAATCATACCAAGTGTATTCTCAGACCACAAAGTTTGAAATTAGAGATCAACTGCTACAGGAAAGAAGAAAAAAATCACATATACATGAAGATTAAACAACATCTTACTTAAAAATGACTAGATCAAAGAAGAAATAAGAGATCTAAAAACACATAGAAACAAATGACAATGAAAATAAAATGTATCAAAATTATTGGGATGCAGTGAAAGCAGTTAATAAGAGGAAAATTTATATCATTACAAGCCTATCTCAAGGAACAAGAAATACCACAAGTAAACACCCTAACTTTCTATCTTAAAGAACTAGAAAAAGAAGAATAGAAAAAATCCAAAGTCACCAGAAGAAAAGACATCATAAAAATTAGAAAAGAGCTAAGTGAAATTGAGATCAGAAAGACAATAGAAAACTTAATGCAACAAACAGCTGATTCTTTGGAAAAAATCAGTAAAACTGACAAATCCCTGGCTAGGCTAACCAATGGACAAAAACGAAGGACATAAATATCAAAATTAGACATGAAAGGGGACATTTTACCATGGATACCACAGAAATACAAAGGATCCTAAGAAAACATTATGAAGAGCTTTATGCCACTAAATTTAACAACCTAGAAGAAATGGACAAGGTTCTAAAAACATATAGTCTACCTAGACTGAACCAAGAAGAACTGGAAAATCTAAAGAGATCAATCAATAGTAAAGAAATTGAAACAATCACCTAAAACATCCCAAAGCCCCAGACCAAACAGTCCAACAAATTTTATCAAGCATTCAAAGAAGAATTAATGCATATCCTCCCCAAATTCTTCCAAAAAACTGAAAATAAGGCAATACTCCCCAACTCATTCTATGAGGCCAACATTACCCTGATACCAAAGCCCTGTAAGGACAACACAAAAAGAAGAAAACTAAACCAACATCTCTAATGAACAAAGAAGCAAAAATCCTAAACAAAATATTAGCAAATAGAATACAATAAGGCATTAAAAAGATTATACACCACGATCAGGTGGGATTCATCCCAGGAGCACAAGGATGGTTCAACATATGCAAATCAAACAATGTGATACACCACATACACAAAATAAAAGATAAAAACTATATGATCATACCAATTGATGCAGAAAAAGTATTCAACAAGATACAACTTCCATTTATAATCAAAACACTGAAAACAAATGGGTACAGAAGAAAAGTACCTCAACATAATCAAGGCTATATATGACAAACCCTCAGCTAATATCATACTGAATGGGGAAAAGCTGAAGCCCATTTCCCTAAAATCAGGAACAAGACAGGGATGCCTCCTGTCACCACTGCTATTCAATATAGTACTAGAAATTCTAGCCAGAGCAATCAGGTAAGAGAAAGGAATAAAAGGTTTCCAAATTGGAAGAGAAATCAAGCTGTCACTATTTGCAGATGATGATTCTTGATGTAGAAAATTCTAAAGACTCCACCAGAAAACTATTAGAAACAATAAACAAATACATTAAAGTTAGGGGATACAAAACCAATGTACAAAACTCAATTGCATTTCTATGTACAAACAACAAATCTTCAGAATAAGAAATGAGAGAATCAATACCTCTAGAGATTGTAAAAAAAGAATAAAATACCTGGGCATTAACTTATCAAAGAACATGACAGACTTATACATGGAAAACTAAATGAGACTTTTGAAAGAAATTGAAGAGGACACAAAGAAACGGAAAGATATTCCATATTCATGGATCAGAAGACTTAACATTGTTAAAAATGGCCATATCACCCAAAGCAATATACAGATTTCATGCAATTCCCATCAAAATCCCACAAACATACTTTCATAAAATAGATTTTAAAATGATCATATTTGTATGGAACCACAAAAGACCTTGAATCACCAAAGGAACACTACAGAAAAAGAATAAGGCTGGTGGTATTGTGCTCCTGATTTCAATTTATACTACAAAGCATCAATAATGAAAAACAGCTTGGTATGGGCAAAAAAACAGACACACATTAACTTATCAAAGAACATGACAGACTTATACATGGAAAACTAAATGAGACTTTTGAAAGAAATCTGTTCCACCAATGGAACAGAATCGAAACCAAGAAATAAGTCCACAAATATGTGGACAAATAATTTTTGATAAAGGAGCAAAAATATATACAATAGGGTAAAGAAAGCCTCTTCAGTAAATGGTGCTGGGGAAATTGGAAAACCACATGCAAAAGAACTGTTGAACTGTCACGATATACTAAAATTAATTCAAAATGGATTAAAGACCTCCACATGAGACCTGAAAAATAAACTGTATAGAAGAAAATATTGCTACTAAACTTATAGTTCCAGGGCTCAGGGAGGACTTCACGAACCTGACCTCAAAGGCAAGGGAAGTAAAAGCAAAAATAAATGAATGGGACTATATCAAACTAAAAAGCTTCTGCACAGCAAAAGAAATCATCCCCAAAGCAAAGAGACAATCAATGGAATGTGAGAAAATATTTGCAAAAAACATATCTGATAAGAGTCTAATATCAAAATATATACAAAGAACTAGTACGACTCAACAACAACAACAAAAACAAACCAATTAAAAAGTGGGTGGAGGACGTGAACAGACACTTTTCCCATGAAGACATACAAATTGCCAACAGACATATAAGGAAATGTTCAACTTTGTTAGCTATTAGGGAAATGCAAATCAAAACTACAATGAGATACCACCTCACACCTGTCATAACGGCTATTATCAACAAGACAAGGAATAACAAGTGCTGGAGGAGCTGTGGCAAAAAGGGAACTCTCAATCACTGCTGTAAATTGGTACAAGTGCTATGGAAGGTAGAGTGTGGAGTTTCCTAGAAAATTCGGAATGGAGTTACCACATGATGCAGCAATTTTCTTTCTGGGTATCTACCCAAAGAACTGAAAAACCTTAATCTGCAAAGACATATACCCCAATGTTAATTGTAGCGCTATTTCAAGGAGGCCAAGACATGGAAACAACCAAAGTGCCATGCAACAGATGACTGCATAAAGAAGCTGTGGTACATATACACAATGGAATATTACTCAGCTATAAGAAAAGATCAAATACTGCCATTTGCAACAAAATGGATGGACCTGGAAAACTTCATCCTTAGTGAAATAAGCCAGACACAAAAAACAAAGAACTGTATGACTTCACTCATATATGGAATACAAAACTGAAAGCACCAAAGAAACAAAAACTCAAGGACACAGTCAATAGTTTTGTGGTTACCCGAGGTCAAGGGGCGAGGGGTTGGGAGAGGAGCGAGTGAGTGGGAGAGGACAGAATGTGAGTCAAATATATGGTGAAGGAAGAACTGACTCTGGATGGTGAGCAAATAATGCAACACACAGACAGTGCAATGTAGAGTTATACATCTGGAACCTATTTAATTCGTTAACCAATGTCAACCCAGTAAGTCTTACAATTAAATAAATAAATAATACATAAATTTTGTATTTCTTAAGATAAAAAATAAACAATTATTTCTTGCTCTTCCCCATTTTTTTTAATTCATTGTTATTCTTAGACTTACTGGGGTGACATCTCTTAGCAAAGATTACATAGGTTTCAGGCATACAATTCTACAGTGCATTGTCAACTTGATGTATAATAAGTTCACCACCTAATGTGACTTCTCTTTCCATCACCTTATATTTAGCTTCCCCACTTCCTCTCCCACCCCCTCCCCTTTTTCTCCTCCCTGACCCACTCATCCCCAAATAAACATTAAACTATTGATTGTGTTCATGGGTTATTTGTTTCTTCATTTCTTTTTTCTTTGCGTTCAGTTTTATATTCCGCATATGAGTGAAGTCACACATTTCTTTGTTTTTTTCTGTCTGGCTTATTTCATTAAGCATGATTATCTCCAGGTCCATCCATTTTGTCGCAAATGGCAATATTTCATTTTTTCTTATAGCTGAGTAATATTCCATTGTGTATATGTACCACAGCTTCTTTATCTAGTCATCTGTCACAGAGCACTTTGATTGTTTCCATGTTTTGGCCACTGTGAAGAGCGCTACGATGAATATTAGGGTACGTAAGTCTTTCTGGACAAAGGTTTTCAAGTCTTTTGGGTAGATCCCCAGAAGGGGGATTACTGGGTCAAACGGTAACTCCATTCCCAATTTTCTGAGGAACCTCCACACTGCCTTCCACAGTGGTTGTACCAGTTTGCACTCCCACCAGCAGTGTACCAGAGTTCCTTTTTCTCCACATCCTCTCCAGCACTTGTTATTCATTGTCTTGTGGATAATAGCCATTCTAACAGGTGTGAGGTGGTATCTCATTGTGGTTTTGATTTGCATTTCCCTGATAGCTAATGAGGATGAGCATTTTTTCAAATGTCTGCTGCCCATTTGTATTTCTTCGTGGGAGAAGTGTCTGTTTAGTTCTTTTGCCCACTTTTTAATTGGGTTGTTTGTTTTTTTGTGGTTGAGTCTTATCAGTTCTTTATATATTTTAGATATTACACCCTTTTTTTATTGTTAGACTTATTGGGGTGACATCTGTTAGCAAGGATTACATAGGTTTCAGGCATACAATTCTACAGTGCATTGTCAACTTGATGTATAATAAGTTCACCACCTAATGTGACTTCTCTTTCCATCACCTTATATTTAGCTTCACCCCTCCTCTCCCACCCCCTCCCCTTTCTCCCCTCCCTAACCCACTCGT
>PVJL010006901.1:0-41587 GCA_004026885.1 Lyroderma lyra | reverse complement strand
ACACCCTTATCTGATGCGTTATTTGCAAATATTTTCTCCCATTCAGTTGGCTGTCTCTTTGCCTTGTTGATGGTTCCTTTGGCTGTGCAGAAGCTTTTTAGTTTGATATAGTCCCATTCATTTATTTTTGCTTTTACTTCCCTTCCCTTTAAGGTCAGGTTCATGAAGTCTTCCTTGAGTCCTAGGTCTATAAGTTCAGTACCAATGTCTTCTTCTATACAGTTTATTTTTGCAGGTATTATATGAAGGTCTTTAATCCATTTTGAGTTAATTTTTGTATATGGAGAGAGTTCACAGCTCAGGTTCATTCTTTTGCATGTGTTTTTCCAGTTTACCAAGCACCATCTACTAAAGAGGCTGTCTTTTCCCCATCGTTTTTTGCTCCTTTATTGAAAATTATTTGTCCATAAATTTGTGGGTTTATTTCTGGGTTTTCAGTTCTATTCCATTGGTCTCTATTTCTCTTCTTCTGCCAGTATCAAGCTGTTTTGACTATTCATGCTTTGTAATATAAATAGAAGTCAAGAAGTGTAATGCCACCAGCCTTATTCTTTTTAAGTATTGCTTTGGCAATTCGAGGTCTTTTATGGTTCCATATATATCTAATAATTCTCTTATCTATTTCACGAAAGTATGATTGTGAGGTTTTGATGGGTATTGCATTAAATCTGTAGATTGCTTTGGGCAGAATGGCCATTTTAACAATGCTAAGTCTTCATATCCATGAACAGGGGATATTTTTCCACCTCTTAAAGTCTGTTCCAATTCTTTCAAAAGTGTCTTATAGTTTTCTGTGTATAAGTCTGTCACGTTCTTTGTTAAGTTAATTCCCAGGTATTTCATTCTTTTTGTTCTGATAGCAAAAGGAATTGACTCCCTCATTTGTTTTTCTGAGGATTCATTGTTTGTATAAAGGAATGCTGTTCATTTTTGTACACTGATTTTGTATCCTACAACTTTACTATATTCGTTAATTGTTTCTAATAGTTTCCTGGTGGGATCTTTGGAATTTTTCATATATATGATCATGTCATCCACAAAGAGTGACAATTTGACCTCTTCTTTTCCAATTTGGATACCTTTTATTCCTTTCTCTTGCCTCACTGCTGTGGTTAGAACTTCCAGTACTATATTAAATAACAGTGGTGACAGGGGGCATCCCTGTCTTGTTCCTGATTTTAGGGGAATAGGTTTCAGGTTCTCCCCATTCATTATGATGTTAGCCGAGGGTCTGTCATATATGGCCTTTATTATGTTGAGATACTTTCCTTCTATACCTATTTTATTTAGTGTTTTGATCATAAATGGATGTTGTACCTTGTCAAAAGCTTTTTCTGCATCAATTGAAAGGACCATATGGTCTTTATCTTTGATTTTGTTTATGTGGTGTATCACATTGATTGATTTTCATATGTTGAACCATCCTTGTGTTCCTGGGATGAACCTCACTTGATCATGATGTATAATCTTTTTGATGCATTGTTGTATTCTATTTCCTGATATTTTGTTCAGGATTTTTGCATCTGTGTTCATCAGAGATATTGGTCTATAGTTTTCTTTTTTGTGTATGTTTTCTTTGTCAGGTTTTGGTATTAGGGTAATGTTGGCCTCATAGAATGAGTTAGGAAGTATTGCTTCCTCTCCAATTTTTTGGAAGAGTCTGAGGAGGATAGGCATTAATTCTTCTTTGAATGCTTGGTAGAACTCATTGGTGAAACCATCTGGTCCAGGGCTTTTGCCTTTAGGGAGATTATGTATAGTCATTTCAATCTCATTGCTATTGATTGGTCTATTTAGATTATCCAGTTCTTCTTGGTTCATTCTTGGTAGGGTATAAGTTTCTAGAAACTTGTCCATTTCTTCTAGGTTGTTAAATTTACTGGTATAAAGTCCTTCATAATATTTTCTTATAATCCTTTGTATTTCTGTAGTATCAGTGGTAATTCATTTCTAATTTTGGATATTTGTGTCTTTTCCTTTCATCCTTTGATTAGTCTCGCCAGGGGTTTGTCAATTTTGTTGACTTTCTCAAAGAACCAGCTCTTCATTATATTAATTTTTTCTATTGTCCTGCTGTTCTCTAATTGGTTTAGCTCTGCCTTCATTTTTATTATTTCTTTCCTTCTGCTGACTTTGGGTTTTGTCTGCTCTTTTTGTTTTAGTTCTTTAAGATGGGATGCTAAGATGTTTGCTTGTGATTTTTCTTGTTTCTTAAGATAGGTCTTAATGATATAAATTTCCCTCTTATTACCGCTTTCGCTGTGTCCCAATAATTCTGATACGTTGTATTTTCATTGTCATTAGTTTCTATATATTTTTTAATCTCATCTTTTATTTGTTCTTTTATCCAGTCCTTTTTTAATAAGCTGTTGTTTAATCTCCATGTATATGTGGTTTTTTCTGCTTTCCTTTTACAATTCATCTCCAATTTCAAAGCTTTGTGGTCTGAGAATACACTTGGTATGATTTCGATCTTCTTGAATTTACTGAGGCTACTTTTGTGTCCCAGCATGTGATCTATCCTTGAGAATGTTCCATGCGCACTAAAAAAGAAGGTGTCGTCTCTTTTTGCTGGATGAAGTGTCCTGTAAATGACAATTATGTCCAATTGCTGTAATGTGTCATTTAGCGCTGTTATTTCCTTATTTATTTTCTGTTTGGATGATGTGTCCACGGCTGTTAGCGGGGTGTTTAAGTCTCCCACTATGACTGTGTATTCATCAGTTTCTCCTTTCAAATCTGTTAGTAGTTTCTTTGTGTATTTTGGTGCAACCTGGTTGGGAGCATGCATGTTGATTAGTGTCAAGTCTTCCTGTTGTTGCATTGTGCCTTTCATCATTATGTAATGACCATCTTTGTCTTTTACTATCTTTTTTATTTTGAAGTTTATTTCATCAGATATCAGTATGGCCACTCCTGCTTTTCTCTGGTTACCATTTGCTTGGAGTATTGTATCCCATCCTTTCACTGTGAGTCTGTGTTTGTCCTAACGGCTGAGGTGTGTTTCTTGGAGACAGCATATGGATGTATTCTGTTTTTTAATCCAGTCTGCTACTCTGTGTCTTTGAGTTCAGTCCATTAACATTTAGAGTGATGATTGATATGTGAGGATTTCCTGTGGTCATTACTTATTTCTTTCTTTGTTTTTATTTGTTTGTTTGTTTGTTTGTTCATTTTTGTGTCTTTCTTGTTGTTCCAACTTTGTTCCATTTTTCCTGATGTTTTGTTTCAGGCCGAAGAGCCTCCTTTGGTATTTCTTGGAGTGCTGGCCTCGTGCTGGCAAATTCCCTCAGCTTCAGTGTGTCTGAGAAGGTCTTTATTCCACCTTCCTATCTGAAAGATAATTTTGCTGGATAATTTATTCTTGGTTGAAAGTTTCTCTCTTTTAAATTTTTGAATATTGGATTCTACTCTCTCCTGGCTTGTAGAGTTTCTGCTGAGAAATCTGATGCCAGTCTGATGGGTTTTCCTCTAAAGGTTATAGTTCTTTTTTTCCCTGGCTTCCTTGAGAATTGTCTCTTTCTTTATTTTTGAACATCTTTAGTACCATGTGTCTTGGAGAAAATCTGTTAGGGTCCAGGTATCTAGGAGACCTGTTTTCTTCTTGCACTTGGGGTTCCATAGGTTTGGAAAGTTCTCATCTACAATTTGTTTGAGTATGCTCTCTGTAGATTGCTCTGCTCCCTCTTCTAATCCTATTATCCTGATGTTGTTTTGTCTCATGGAATCAGATAGTTCTTGCAGAGTTCTTTCAATCCTTTTGGTTCTATATTCCCTCTCATACTCTTTCTGAGCTGTATCCATGTTCTGATCTTCAATATCACTAATTCTTTCCTCCATCTGGTTGGTCCTGTTTCCTATGGCAGTTATTTCATTTCTCACTTCTTTTATCTTATTATTTATTTCTCGTATTTCAGTCTCAATCTTTATGTTTTGAATTTCTTTGTTAAATTGTTGTTTTTGTTCACAGAGTTCCTTTTTTATGTCATTTATATCCGTTTTATGTTATTTATCTCAGCTATGGTGTTCTGCCAGTAGGTTTTCATGTCTCTCACAGCCTTTAGAATGGCTGCTTTAAATTCTCTGTCACTTAAATCAGACCCTTCTAGGTCTAAGAAGCTGTCATCTCCATTAATTTCATGTTCTTTCTGAGGAGTTTTAGTTTTTAAGGAATTCATCCTGTCCACTGGGTTCTTCCTCTTTGACATGAGGGCTTTATGTTCAGTGCCCAGATTATTGCTTTTGTGGTGTCTTGCTGTAGGGCAGACACTAGGTGGCACTGGGGGGCAAGTTTTGAGGGAGAGGGGGCTGTTTGTTTCTTGTTTCTGATCTCCTACTGCGTTTGGAGGTTATGCGCATATGTCCTGGGGAAAGGCCAACAAAAGGTGCTTCAAGGGCAGCTCTGCCTTCTGCCCTTTGCTGGGGAAGCTGTTCTGGGACTTCTTTCTGCTGGCTTGGGTGAATGCTATCAAATCAGTCTTTCTTCCTAGCCCTGATTCAGCATCTGGCTGTCTAATGGCTCACAATGCTTTCAGAATCCTGGGGTGCACGAGGAAGTGCATGCTCCATAAATCCAAAGCTGTGGGCCTGGCCCGAGACAGCAGGGTTGCCTTTGCAGTGGGCTGGGAACAGGAACTGCAGCCCTGTGTAGGTCTCCAGGGGTCCTAGAGCTGGGGTGTCATCTTTGCAGTTCAGAGTCCTCGCTCAGCCTTTCTACCACTCAAAAGTTCCAGAGGCTGGTTCCCAAACTCTTTCCCCAGCATGCAGCTCCAAAGCCCAGCTTCCCCGTGGTCTCTCCCCTCCCCCAAAATGTGCCGCTTGGAATAGTCAGCAGCAATTTTGTCCTGTTGCAGTCTCTGCTCAACTTCCCTCTCCCCCACTCGCCCCCTTCTCTCCAACCTTCAGGTGTTTACTTGCGATTTGTGGATTTCTCCACAGCCGTTTTGTCACTCAGGGTCCTGTTTCTTGGCTCCTGGGTGCCATTCAATTGTGTTTTCTGGGAGAGGCTTTAGGGACCTCCTCTCCAGTCACCATCTTGCCTTCTTCCTCCCATTTTTCTTTTCTTTTTATGGGGAAAAAGAATAATTGAGGATCCCTCCTCAGGAGCATGAAAATGCTGTTTAATGAGTTTTTTAAATGGCTGTTGATTATTAGTACCCACAAAATTTCTTCTCTCACATATCCTTTTGGATTGGAGACTCCTGTAGGGAATAGACAGCCTCATCTTCTCTCTGTGAAATGCCCTCTTGGGTCTGATTCAGCATGGATGATGAAGTTGGGTGACTGGTCAACCTGAATACAGACACACAACTTTCTACAACTATAGTTCTGCCTTCTGCTTCCCTGGTCCAGCCCTTTATCCCTGAATTTTCCTTGACTCCATCCATTGTGGTGTATGAGGGATTTTAGTTACCCATAATTGCTATAAGCCACAATGAAGTCACCTTATATAAACATGCAGTCCATAAAAAAGCAGCATGACTGTTGCCCAAATGCAGTTTTAGACCATCTTCCAGCTCCTCCCCTCCCAACCAGACTGCTATTCTAAGCCTTTCTGAGAATGCACAGCCACCACCCTCTGCAGTAGCCACCACCTCACTGAATAATTCAATTCAATCCAACTTGACTAAATGTTGGAGTCACACAAATTCAGCATCAATTCTGACTCTACTATTAACGTCTGTGAGAGCTTAGGCCAGTCCTTCACTGCGCTGAGTCCTAGTATCTTCATCAATCAATGGAAACAATGCCTCTTCATATGGGCACTGCCAGAATCCCAGATAACATACACCAAGCACCTAGCTCCATATCAAGTGTGCACTAAACATATGCAGAAAGGGTGGATATTGGATAAGTACAAGAAATGTTCTAGAGATGGTAGAATTCTTAGGAAGAGATGTGTTACCTTTCTGGAGTTCAAGGAAGGCTTTGCAAAGGAGCCTTGAAAGAGAGGTGAGGAGTTTGGCAGATGGACTGAGGGGAGGATATACCGGGCAAGGGAACAACATAAACAAAGGCTGGGATTAGGCCCATTTGGGCAATAACATGAAGCTTCTGTAGCACAGTGGGTGGGGGCAGGGAGCCATGAGGTAGGAGGGAAGAGCCAGAAAGGAGCTGGACTGAAAGGGCCTTGCTGGGTCATTAAGTTGAAGGGAATGTGGTTTGACCCACAACATAGCCAAATTCTTGTCAGCAAGGGTCATGTCAGGAAATATTAATTATAATAGCAACTGGATAATAATAATTGAATATCATATATTCAAACCCCAAAATTTAGCTTCACCGAGCTAATGGGGACCTTTCCACCATTTAAGATGTTTCCTAATCAGAGAAGACAGGAAATAAAGATGAAGCTGATTTAGAAGTGAGTCCTCCAGATACCTCTTCTCATATTGGTATGCTATTGACACTGTAATATTCAGTTCCCATCTGGTCCTACAGGCTGTTCCTACTGGCAAGTCAGTTCTCAAAGTCAAGTCACAAGTCCTAAAACACAACCTTGGAGATTTTCTCTATTCAACCCTCATTGTTTTTATCACACACAAGGCACTGTTTTGGACTTGGGGGGCACAAAGATGAATAAATAGGTCACATAATAAAACCCACAGTGTAGCCTCATGGTCCAGCCCAGATGGGTACGCACAGTGAGTGTACAAAGATGGTCAGAAGTAAGCTAAGGCTGCACAGGAACCTGAAAAACCCAAAAAGGGATAACCTTGGAAGAGAGGAGGAACATGGGCCCCTAGAACCTCCTTCTCTCCACTATCCCAATGTTTGAGGGTTTTCCTGTTATTAGACCCAAGCTTCATTTTATTCATGTTGGGGTGGCTGTCTTTCAAAAATATACATATGTAGTGTTTTTTCAATAAAGAAAAATTTGAGGGGGTTTCCCTGGTAGTATAGTGGCTAGGCTTTGGCGCTTTCAACGCCATGGCCTGTGTTTGATTCCCAGCCAGGGAACTACCGCCCCCACCACACACACACACCAAAAAAAAAAAAAAAAAAAAAAGGAAAGAAAGAAAGAAAAGAAAAATTTGACAAATTCAGAAAAATAGAAGGAAGGGAAAATTACCCACCATTGCATTACCACTGTTGACACTTTGGTGGATCTTTCTCCAGTTCCTTTTCTCTCCATAGGCGTATTTGTCTAATGGCTTATTTGTTAAATGGGCACACTATGCATGCAATTTTGTGTATGACTTTTTCTCAGGAGCTTCATATCATAGACATTTTTCTTTTTGTTAAAAATTATTTTTAATGATCATGCTTTTAAGAGCCTCATGATATTGATCACATGGCTATATCACCGTCCACTTGGCCATGTTCCTTGTAGCACTGTAGACTGTGCAGCATCCATTAGAGGGCACAGGGTCCTTTCCAAAGTCCATTTGGAAACTTATCTGTGTGGCTATGGGCAAGTTACTTGATTTCTGAGCCTCAGTTTTATCATCTGTAAAATGAAGATAATCATAACCACTTTGTATGGTCTTTGAGGATCAGAGCTAATACATGTAAAGCAGCAAGTAAAGCAAGTTAGAGTCCTAGAAATACCTTGACAAGGTTATGACACCTTACCAAGTTGTTTGTACAGTGCTGCCAATGTAAGCACACAGTGGCAAGTTCATGAACTTAATTGTCAGATTAACAGCTCTGATGGCCATTCCAGAAATAGTTTCAAAATTGCTTTGAAGGGTGGACTAGGTGCTGGCATTGGTGCATAGTTTCCCAAGGAGAGTACTTTGAAAGTAATGTGGGAATACATGAATTATATCAATATATGTTTTTCTTCTAAATAAGAGTATAATGTCTCCAGTTAGAATCCCACATTAAGGACCTATTTTCAAACAGGCCCCTCCCTTCTCCCCCTAAAGCATCCTGTTTCCACAAGAGTCACATGGGCCTCCTTGGACTTTTCTTTGTCTCTGTAACTCCCTTATACTTCCCCCACATCATAAAATATCATAAAATATGCAGTAGCCAATCAAATAAGGGCAAGATTGTGCAGTTGAAACCCTAGCCAAAAGGGTGAGACGTAGCCTTAATTAAGCCTGTGTTAGGGATAAAAACGGATGTGATTCTCCACCCAGTGTGCTTGTGGTCTCCATCTTGCTGGGCTGCTATGCACCCTGCTGCAGAAATAAAAATTGCCTTACCAAGATACTTGAATCTCTGAATGTTTATTTGCAGTACCGGAGTTTTATTTCCTATAGTGACCATAGTGATATTCAACAATGAGCTATGTAGCACTTTTTCTAGGATGAGTTCACAAAATTGATTGTCTGATCTCATAAATGGTGTTCATCTTAAATTGGAAAACCTCAGAGACCAGAACCTAAATCTAAACAATTATATATAGAGTCTCACACAGCTACTGGCACGTTTGCAGTGAGAGCCCCAAAAATGACCAATAGCACACTCCTGGCAGCTATTCCTCGGATAGCAGTATGAAAGGAAGAACATGGGCTTTGGAGCTAGACAGTGCTGGGTATGAATTTCACATCTACCATTCTGTGACTCTAGGCAACTCATTTAACCTCTCTGGGCCTCATTCTTCTCATCAATGGGAACCACAAAACAGGACTTTGTGAAGATTCAATCACATATATATTGCATGAAAAATGCTTAACACTGTGAACATAATAGGTGCTGAATGAATCTTCCCCACTGCCTCTGAACTCTCCTAGAATTTTTCTGGTTTTCTGTTAATGAGATAAAGAACTAGGAGACAGAGCACAAAAATGCTCTTCCTGCGTTTGCTTCATACTACCCCATTTCAAACCTCTTTCCCTCACTATACACTGGGAACAATAACTCCTGCTGCTTTCTTCACAAAAGGAATGGGCAGTCAACAGCCAGAAAAAAGAAAAAATATGGATAGAATGGAATTACCTGGCTGGGAAGACCCTCTGGACAATCTCTTCCCCTCTGTCAATACTGGGCAGATAAAAGGGCTTAGCCAACCAACTCCAAGGAGGAACACCCCAGACATTTACCATGGGGTCTCCATCCCAAGTTAACTGCCTCCATTTTCAAGTTTAGTGTTTTATTAAAAAATAAATCCTTTGAAGAGTTTTCCTAAGAGGACAGTGCACCTGGGCTCTGTATCAGCCAGAGTTTGGTGAGGAAAACAGAAATTGCTCCAGCATTTCAAGAAGGAACTAGCTACATGGAATTAAGTGCTGGAAACACATCAGGAGGCTGAAAAAGAAAAGGTCGGGGAAGCTAGCTTTCAGAGAGCAGGAAGCTACTCCTGCTTTTAGGTCAGAAGCTGTAGGCAAGTATGCCCAGTGATCACAGGTGCCTGCATCCCAAGGTAGGAGATCCATGGGTGATGCCAAGAGACATCTCATGTCTGCAAAAGCCAACACCTCTGCCTGATGCTATGACTGCCTCCTACACTCTCATAAATCTACACCCTCCCCAAATCTCATAAGAGGGCCTGCTGAGAAGCCAGCTCAGGGGGGATATCTTAGAAAGAGCAAGAGATAGAAGAGACATTGGCAAGCACATCCAAGACCAAGTCCTTAAGAGTCAAGAGAAAAAAAACAAACATAAATGTTAAGTCCAGAGAGAAGAAACTCAAAGGTACAGAGCTGAAGTGACAGACTGGGAGGAAGAATAATGACAGGGGGAATAAGAGCACTGGCTTTTAATTCAATCTCAGCCCCACCATTCACCAGCTGTGTGACCTGGGCAAAATGCCTCACCTCTCTAGGCCTTAATTCCCTCATCTGCAAAGTGGGTCTAGTAATAGCATCTACCGCTTAGAGAAAATTGAAGTAAAGCACTTACAGCTTTACTGCCTGGCAGATATCATGCATTTCTATGTATTAGACAATACTTTTGTCTAAAACTGTTAGACTACTTTTGTCTAAAACTGTTAGACCAGAAATTGGGAGTCATCTTATACATAGGAGTAACTGGTTGATACTGATTTCTTTCTCTTTTTTATATTGTTAACTTATTGGATTGATATTGGTTAACAAAAAATACATAGGTTCCAGGCATTGTCTATGTGTTCCATTATGTGTTCACCACCCAGTGTCAGCTCTCCTTCCATCACCATGTATTTGACTCCCCCTCCCTCTTCTCCCACCCCCTCTCCCCCATTACCCTCAGGTGACCACTAAACTATTGACTGTGTCCATGAGTTTTTGTTTCTTTGTTGCTTTCGGTTTTATGTCCCACATATGAGTGAAGTTCTATGGTTCTTGGTTTTTTCTGTCTGGCTTATTTCTCAAAACAGAGGTCGTCCTACACAGTGCTGCCAACATAAGCACACAGTGGCAAGTTTGCTAACTTAATTGTCAGATTTTGAGTACAATGACAGCTCTTATGGCCATTCCA
The DNA here is from genome assembly GCA_004026885.1 of Lyroderma lyra. NCBI lineage: Eukaryota > Metazoa > Chordata > Mammalia > Chiroptera > Megadermatidae > Lyroderma > Lyroderma lyra. Next base: position 31,240 of record PVJL010006901.1, on the reverse strand, counting down.
GAAAGAGTTCCAAAACTACTTTGAAGGGTGGACTAGGCACTGTTGTTGGTACACAGCTTCCCAAGGAGAGTACTTCGAAGGTGACCATGATACTCAGCAATGAGGTATGTAGTAGCACTTTTTCTAGGATGGGTTCTCAAAATTAATTGTCCAACCTTGTAAAGGAGCCAAAATCTATTAATGATGGTTGGGCCATTTAAAGAAAAATCATACAGTAAAAGTGACTTCTAGGGCAGTGTACAGTTGTATGAATTTTATGTAACCACTATCACAGTAGCATACAGAACAGCCCCTTTTTCCCCTAAAAGCTCCCTCCTACTACCTTTTTATAGTCACACCCTCCCTCCACCCCTAATCTCTAGCAACCATTGATTTGTTCTCCATCACTACACTTGCGTCTTTTTGAGATTGTCATATAAATGGAATCACAGCATACGTAACCTTTGTTACACAGGTTGCCTACATATAACATATACTTTTTTCTTTCAGCATAATGCCTTTGAGATTTACCCAAGTTCATTCATGAATCAGTAGTTTCTTTTGATTGCTAAGTAGTGTTCCATGTTTGGGCCTTTTGAAGAACATAGTCAAGCATCCTTGGTGGTGTTTTCCTTGTTGCCCTAGTGAAATTCAAAGCAATTGATTCAAAGTAAAAAATGAGGTACAGTAATCTCCCTTTATCCATGGGGGGTATGTCCAAGACACTCCAAGCATCCAGTGGATGCTTGAAACTGTAGATTGCACTGACCCCTATACAGCCACTTTTCACTTAAAGGCCTACCTGTTCAGCAATCGCTCGGACTAACAACCAGTTCTCCAGTGAGGGGAATCCTCTTTCTCAGTCTGTGTGAGTCTTGGGAATCTCCTTTCTCAGTCTTTGTCTCACTGTCACAGTTGGTTAGTATTCACTGCACAAAGCATTCGCAAAGACACAAGACTAGATATTTTGCTTATAAGTCTGGTGTTGCATATCTATTGAAAAATACATAACTTAATGGTGCCACGACACACCACGAGACGACCACCTCTAAGTTTCCCACTTATGGACCAATTGACTTAACAACCTAGTCATAGAAACGGAACTCCGTCGTTAAGTGAGCAGTGCCTATACGAGTATATAGTTTTTTTCCTATACATATGTACATACTTATTATAAAGTTTAATTAATAAATTGCCACAGTAAGGGATTAACAACAATAAAATAGAAAAATTATAACAGACCAAAGAATAATCCCCTCCCTGGCAGCTTTCTATTTGCCTGTTCTAAGTCCTCAACACCTAGTATGACAGCACACAGTAGGGAACAACATATGGCAAAAAGACACCAGAGCTTTCACAAATGGGTGTATTTACTTCATTGTTTGTTGATCAGTCAAGTACACAGACGTAGCTGAGTCACTTTAAGTCATGTAACTGCAAGAACACAAATACATGCTAGCTCGTCCCACTGGCTAAGGGTCCTTGTGGGTACTCAAGTCCCAGTGTGGCTTTCTATGTCTTCTAGGTGGTCCACCTGCTCTGGGCAGCTCCCCCTGAATCTTCCCCATTGCTTTCCCTCCTTTCTTTATTCCTCCTCCTGCCTTTCCTCCCTCCCTTTCCCCCTTCCTTCCCTCTTTCCCTGCTACTCTCCTTTCCCTCCCAAATCTGTACTATTTGGTAGCTTCAGACAGACTTGCTTAATAGCTTTGTGACCTTGAAAAAAACTCAACCTCTCTGAGCTTCCATCTCCTCTCTGCAAAGTAGGTCTCTCCAACAGTGTTGGCCAGTAATGGCCTGTTATGCAGCCAGCTCCCCAGGCCAGGTGCTAGATGAGCTCTTGGCATGTATTACAGTTCATTATTCCTCATCATGGTTCTTAAAATAGGTATGGTCATTACTCCATTGGATAGATGGAAAAACCAAGGCTGAAAGATGCAAGGTAGTTACCCAAGAACAACTTGAGTGGAACTTGGATATGACCCGGGTCTGTCTTTCTCCACTTTCAGGCTCATGAGAACCCACATGACCGCTTGCTTGTTTCCTCCCTCCTTTTCTTCCAAGATGGTGGCAAAGGAGGGAAGGGCAGGTCAAGAGAGATTGCTGGTTCACAAAAGCCTAAACACATCAGACTACTTCATCTGCTTTGGCATTCTTCCTTGTTCCATGCAGGCTGTATTTCGCCACTCTGAGATACTGTAAACTCCACAAAGGCAAGGACCAGGGCTTCTGCTTCTCTGGACAGGGAAGCACAGTGTTAGGAAGAGTGGCTGGTTGGCAGACTGCTGGGCATAGCTGATGCTCAGGAGCTCAGGGGGGTGACAAGCAGGGATAGGACAAGTCCACAAACAACCAAGACCCGACATGAAGTGGGCTAGAGAGGGATGCACAGAGCACTGGAGGAGTAGAAGAGGAAATGGGGAAGACGGCTTTCTCAGAGAGATGTTTACTGGCACCACTAGGTACCAGATCCCATGTTAAGCTCTTCATCATCATCCTATTTAATCCTCACAAAGGAGGAACCTGAGCTCGAAGGCAACAACCTTGAAAAGCCACTGAGCTGAGATTTAAATTCAAATCTGTCTGGTTCTAAAACCCATGCCCAGGGAGTTCCCTGATGGTGTAGTGGCTTAAGGCTTCGGCGCTGGCGCTGTCAGCGCTGCGGCCTGGGTTCGATTCCCAGTCAGGGAGCTACCCACATACCAAAAAAAAGGCAAAAAAAATAAAACCCATGCCCGTCCTCTGTTCAGGTACCCATCCAAGTGGATTCCCATTGCTGGTCTCAAGGAATGATGTCCAGAACAAATATATCACTTTCAAAGCCAAGTGAAAAAATACATTCTCCCCAAATCTCATATCTAAATCAACTGGGAAAGCAAATTTAAAGAATGATGGGAAAACAAATATGATAAAAAGAGCCATCTGAGAAAATGTCAACTTTTCCTACCCCTAACTTCCTGCTCTCTCAGTCAACAAGGCCAATGTCTATTCCAGAACTGCTCCTGCTAACTAGTTCCAGAAGAGAGGTCTCTCAACTTCAATGTCTTCAGGATAGCTTCACTCCTTGGGCCCTGGAGTCTTAGTTTTGTTTTTTATACTGAAAGACAGAGAGATCATTAGAAGTGGGTGAGGAAAGCCATTATCATTAAAAATGGGTGAGGGAAGCCAATGGGAGAGGGAGGACCCAGGAAATCCTGAGAACTGTAGTCATCTAGGCCTCAGACGTCCCCTGCAGGGGCTTTTTGAAGGCAGTGGAACCCAGATGATAGAATCTCTAGTTGGTGCCAGGATCCCTTTTCTTCTTTAATAGAAAAGGAAGCTGATGGGGTTAAGAGGAAGATAAAAGAAGACACTAGGGAATTAGAAATGAACATAGAGGTATGCCCATCATTCTTTTTAAGATGAATTTTTCCAGAGAAAAAAATATCTCAGGTAGAGGACCCTTGAAGCCATCTAATCCAATCACTCAGTTTAAAATAATGGATCCTGGACCCCTTACCTGGAGATTCTATAGAAGGTCAGGGAGGTGGGGCATGCTCCAGCTCTCAAGGTTGTTCTAACACCAAAGTGTAGGGACCAGCAAGCCAGTCTATAGTGCTAGCTCCCTCCCATTCTGCACCAAAACAGATCATTGAATGTTTGCTCAATAACTGAATGTTTCCTGAATGCCTCCATGTGAATACCTCCAGAGACAGGGGGCTCACTACCCACCAAGACAACTCTCTTCTCTGAGATATCATAAGGCTGCTGCCAGCTTTGTCACCATTGCTTCCAGGAAGACCTTCTCTTCCTTCTTCCTGCTGCCCATCTCCATTTATTCAGCATTGTTAGGCAAAAATCTGTCTTTAGGAATTGAGGGTTCTGCCCTCCACCCTCCTTCCACTCCTTGCAGAAAACAAATGCAATGGGAAGGACAAGTCCCATCACTTTTCAGCTTCTGGAGGAGGGGAGCAGCTGGTTTATTCTCAACTGTGGGGCAGTGGCGACCCCTGGTGGTCATGGAGATTACAGCTCACAGGTGGAGGTGGAAGCCAAGCACTTACTTTGTTCATGATCCAGTCAGCATCTTCGATGGCTCTTTTAATAATCTGCTGGATTCTCTCTGGATTGTCTTCATCTGAATGAACCTGGAAACTCTGAAAGTTTAACCATAAAATATATGATGACAAAATTCACAGAACTGGCAGTTTCAGAGCACCAGGAACACTTGATACTCTGCATCCCTTTTACCCTCGATAGTTACGATCCCACATAGAGATGAAACAGAGGCTCAATAACCCTAATGTGCCACTGAGCAATGGGGCCAGTATTTGAATCCTAATCTATTCAACTGCACAGTCCATACTCCTGCCAGCAGGACAGTTGTGAAAAGGAAGACTGGCCCCCAAATCACCCACAAATCAAGCTGGACCCAAAGGTATAAGGCAGCAGGGGGCTAAGGGAAATTTTCATCTCTGTTTCCACTAGGGTGAGACCTTTGCATGGCCTCAACTGGGAAGAAAAGGTGTCTCCTGGCCCATGCTGAAAAGTTAAGCAGAAAAGGAGAGGCAGAGGGGGAGGGGGTATGCTTTGGGAAATCCAGCCAGGCCCAGTGCAGAGCCAGGCTGCTGTTCGCTTTTGTCCAGATAGTCAACCTTGAGAAGCTTACAACGTGAGATGCAGGTTCATTGGTGTGGCACTCAGGGCCTTTCAGTAAAACTGGTACCTCCTCTGCCCTGTTACTCTCAGGCCCACACATCCTCCTACTTGTCTTTAGGAGCACCTCAAATGCTCACCTATGGGAAGTTCTCCCTTACTTCCACAACTAACTGCTCCCCTCTCCATATTTTCACAGCCCTCGGTTGCTACCTCTTTTTTTACTTTCCACGTTATATTTGCATTAATTTTAGTTTTTAACTTTTTATTTGAAAATAATTTCAGGAACAACACAGAAGAATTCCCTTCAGAATCACCAATTGTTAACATTTTGCCACACTGCTTTATCATTCTCTCTTTATGTGTGCCTGTATAAAACTTCTGGAAGCATTTAAAAGTGGAGACATCATATGCTTATCCCAGACAACATGCCTTTAATCTCTGAACACTTCGGTATGTATGTCCTAACAACAAGGGCATTCTCTTAATAACCACAGTAATCAAATTCAGAAAATTAAACACTGATACTTATCTAATCTATAGTCCATATTCCAGTTTCATGAATTTTCTCAGTGATGTCCTTTATAATTGCTTTTTCTGGTTCAGGGTCCAATCTGGGATCACACATTACATTCAGTAGTCAAATCTCTTTAATCCCTGTTAAACCAGAGCAGTTCTGCCTTTCTGTTTCATGAACACTGACATGTTTGATGAGTACAGGCCAGTTATGTGGTAGACAGTCCCTCAGTTTGGCTTTATTTGATGTTTTCTCATAATTAAATTCAGGTCTGCATGAATGTAGTAGTAACCCATACTTTTATTTATTCATTTAGCTGCCTTGTTCAAGTCCTGGCACAGAACTGGCATCCTGGAGGACACATCCTGTTTCCTGAACAGAAACCAGACAGAGGAGCTGGGCTGCCCAGCAGTAGCTTCCGGGGGCCCTTACCAAACTGTTGCCCTGTCACCACCATGTGAAAGACCAACCCTGTCCCCAGCCCCTGGCTCCCAACCCCATGACAGGCCCACTATTAGAGGAACTACCTCCCACCACCCCAGACCCAGTGGACCCTGCTCCTACCTGCCTGATAGCGTGTTTGTAATGCTCCTGGATGCCCTTGGTGGGCAGCTGCCGGCAACAGCGCAGCAGGTATCGGTAGAGCTGTAGCGGCCTCTGGACCAGTTCTGCCCCTGGTAGTGGAGACATCTGCAAGTCTGTATGTTCCTGGAAAATACAGAGCATCACTTCTAAGGCATCAAGGAAATACTCGGCCGTGGCCACCAGGCTCCAGCACTCTGTGAAGCAGGCTTCACACAGCACAGAAGGCAGGACCCACTCATACCACACTCTATGGAACCCAGACCCTGAGCTCGGGCTGGGCATTTAGTCCTGCAGAAGTCTTAGCCCAGAGCAGGCCTTCAAGGACCAAAGGCAATATGTGCAGCCTCATCCTGGAGTCAACAATTTCAGGTGGTGGATAAGCAGGTGTCACTAACAGGGGAAGTAGGACAGACCAAAAAAAAAACCCTGTATTACAATTGCTGAGAAACCAGCTAACCTGGAGCAACAGAGGGCAGGATGCCCAGAGGTCTGAGTCTTGCTATTCCAGTGTGGCTTTGGGCCAGCAGCATCTATATCACCTGAGAGGTTGCTAGAAATCCAGAGTCTCAGGCCCTACCCCAGACCTATTAGACAGAACCTTCATGTTAACAGGATGCCCAGGAGATTCCTATGCACATTAAAGTTTGAGAAAATCGATTCTAGAGGGCTCTGCATAAAGAAGCAGCTACTTACAGAACTGTGGTGCACCAGGGGCTGGGCACATGACTTCATTTCACTCTGTGCTATAAATAGGAATAAGAACAAGTGCTCATTCTGTCCTATTTGCTTTACTTGTGGTTAATGCACACATTTTTTTTTAAATCATCACAGAGAAGTCTGACAACTTGCCCAAAGTCACACAGCTGGTAAGCATAGAGCTGGGATTTGAACCCAGACAGGCTCCCAAGTCCAACTTTTATTTTTTTTTTTAAAGTTTCATTGAGATGTAGTTAATGTACAATCAACTGCACATATTAAAAGTGTAAAACTTGATAAGTTTTGACATATGTATGTATATACCTAAGAAACCATCATCACAATTAAGAGAGTGAACATCTCCATACCCCCATAAGTTTTGTTGTGCCTCTTTGTAATCCCTCCCGCCTACCCTTGCCACTCCCCATTCCCAAAGCAAACCATTGCTTTGTCACTATAGATTAGTTTGCATTTTCCTGAGTTTTACATAAAATAAACCAATCATACAGCATGTACTCTTGTGTCTGCAGAACCCTTTTTTGGGGGGTGGGGGTGGGGGCGGGGTAGTTCCCTGGCTGGGAATCGAACCCAGGCCGCAGCGGTGAGAGCGCCGAACCCTAGCCACTACACCACCAGGGAACCCCAGAACCCATATTTTTAAACTCTACATTATGATGGCTCTCTCCAAAGAACCTGCAACTCTAGTCAGGCCTCTTATTTTTTAAAGCAAGACACTCTAATTAAGAGCATAGTTGTTGTTTTTTTCCAAGCAGTAGATTCTAGTACATAAGGACTTACTAAATTTCTGTTAAGTAATGTCCAGCCCATAACTATTCCCTTCTCTATGCTCACTATGGACCTCTGCCATAGCATCATACCTGGTGTCCTTGCTTCCAGCCTGTCACCTGCCAGTCTCCTCCACACTGACTCCATATCCAGGGTTCATCCCACATTCAGCCACGTGGAACTCCTCCCAGATCCCCCAAACCCGCAAGTACATCACCTCTCAGTTCTTTTGCACATGCAGCCCCCTGAACATGGAGCTCCCTTCCACTCTCCATGTGACGAACTCACGTTCATCTTACCAGGTCCAGCTCAGTGCCACTTCCTCTGGGAAGCCCTTCCCAACTGTCCCGCCCTGGCAGGAGAAGGGCTGAAGTACCCTGTTCATAGAGCTGTTACAGTGCCTCCCACTCTGCCAGGAATTCATCTGCTGCCAGGCCTGTGGAGCCTGGCCCAAGCCCCTGCACTTCGTGTCCTGTTTGTTGAAGTGGACTAAATAAAATCTGTTATCTCCTCTGTGCAGAGTTCCCCCTATGACAGAGAAGCTCACTATACTCCAAATAAAGGAGCTAAAAGACCAAGATTAAGTGACTGGCCTTAGTTTTAAAAGGGGGGGGGGGGCGAGGGGGGCAATGCCCTCATCAAAAAGAGAACCAGACATTGGCAAAAAAAACAGACATACAGACCAATGGAACAGAACTGAAAACACAGAAATAAACCCACACATACATGGACAGATAATTTTTTAAAAGGAGCAAAAAAATTACAATGGGTTAAGGAAAGCCTCTTCAGCAAATGGTGCTGGAAAAATTAGAAAACCATATGCAAAAGAATGAATATGAACTGCGAACTGTCACCATATACCAAAATTAACTCAAAATGGATTAAATACCTCCACATAAGACCCAAAACAATAAACTTTATAGAAGAAAACATGGGTAATAAACTTATACAGGCTCAAGGAGGACTTCAAGAACCTGATCTCAAAGGCCAGGGAAGTAAAAGCAAAAATAAATGAATGGGACTGTATCAAACGAAGAAGCTTCTGCACAGCAAAAGAAACCATCAACAAAGCAAAGAAATAGCCAACTGAATGGGAGAAAATATTTGCAAACAATGCCTCTGATAAGGGGCTAATATCTAAAATATATAAAGAACTTGTACAACTCAACAATAAAAAAACAAATAATCCAATTTAAAAATGGGCAGAGGACCTGAACAGACACTTCTCCCGGGAAGACATACAAATGGCCAGCAGATATATGAAAAAACGCTCAACTTCACTTGCTATTAGGGAAATGCAAATCAAAACCACAATGAGATACCACCTCACACCTGTTAGAATGGCTAAAGAATTCCAACAAGCCAAGGAATAACTAGTGTTAAAGAGGGTGTGGAGAAAAAGGAACCCTCATACACTGCTGGTGGGAATGCAAACGGGTACAACCACTATGGAGGATAGTGTGGAGGTTCCTCAAAAAATTAAGAATAGAGTTACCATATGACCCGGAATCCCACTTCTGGGGATTTACTCCTAAATTTTGAAAACCTTAGTCCACAAAGATATATGCATCCCAATGTTCATCACAGCACTATTCACAGTGGCCAATCCATGGAAACAGCCAAACTGTGTCCTTAGATAGACAACTGACTAAAGAAACTGTGGTATATTTACACAATGGAATATTACTCAGCTATAAGAAAAGGCAAAAATAGGGTCACTTATGACAACATGGATGGACCGTGAGACCATCATGCAAAGCAAAGTAAGCTAGATAGAAAAAAATCAAGAACTATATGATTTCACTCATTTGTGGAACACAAAGCAGAAAGCAACAAAGAAATAAAAACTCATGGATACCATCATTAGTTTAGTGGAAGGGGTGGGAGAGAAAGGATAGGATCTCAAATATATGATGATGGAAAGAGAACTGACTCTGAGTGATGAACACAAAACACAACACATAGACGATGTGTTATAGAGTTGTACACCTGGAACCAATGTAATTTTTACTAATCAATGTCACCCCAATAAATTTAACAATAAAAATAAAAACAAACAGGATTTTAATCTGAAAAAGTAAAAAAAGAGAACCAGAATTCTAAAACTATCAGAGGTCCTTAAACTAAGAAAAGAAACTCATTAAGTAGCTAGCTTCAGAGGCTCCTTCATTGTATTTCCAGCACACTATCTTCCTGGCAACAATAAATGTCTGTCTCCACAGACTGAAACCACACAGCAGAAGGCTAAGCTAAGAACCTTAGCAAAACCAAGTCTGAAGAATTCATTTGAACCCTAAAATACATCCATCTGAAGACGGTCTCAACCCTAAGCTTTTCAGTGATCTAAATCAGTTAATCCCCTTTACCAAAGCAGTTTGGGTTTGTTGTTTTGTCATTTGCAACCAAGAGTCCTAAGTGATCAAAAAATCTCAATCTCCCAATTTTACTTACACAATGATTCTAGCTCTGAGAGTGCAAATAGGGCAGGGCTCCCAAAGCCCTCCTGCCACAAATATCAACCTACCAGGCTGACTCACCATGCTTCAGTCCAACAAACAAATGGGAACCTCAAAGAATGGGAGCAAAGACCTTCAAGGGCCAGCCACCACAGACAACCTACCACCAAAGCCCATAACCTGATGGGCAGACTCCACTGGCAGGCTTCCCCAAACTACATAAAGTGCTAATCAAATATTGTAAAATGCTAGTCATATAACAGATGGTTACCAGCTACAGTCTTCAAAAATCAACATTTGCAAAGAGCACAACTTTGTTTCATTACTTAAAAATCCAAGCAATACTTAGAACCAACCCAGCAAATATGGACAGGAGATTATTTTCAGCTCAATTATAAATCTCAGTCATTCTCAGTAATAACTAGTAGAGAATGCATATGTGGGTCCACCAGAAGAGTTAAACTAAAAATGGTTTAATTTAAGTTAAAGTGTAGGTTTACTATTATTTAAGGGGCAAAAACCTCACATCATTGCTAACACCGTAGTCAAACCTCACGGGCCCTGGTAATATTAGCTTCGCATATCCTGCTCTTTGGACAACCTTAGCCTCTACACCTGGGCTCTCTGCCTCTATGAAGGCACTGCCATCTTCCCAGGCAACCAAACCAAAATCATCACAGAGCCAACCCAGAATGCTCCTTCTCCTTCTCATGCCACCAGTCTCTAAGTCCTACCAAAATCTCCCTCTGTCTCCCCCTTCTCTATTTCCACTGCACATCCTTGGTTAAGATTCTTACCATAACTCACATGAACAACTCCAAAAGTTCCCAACAGATCACCCTGTTTTCCAATTTATTCTCCATTCAACAGCCAGAGTGAATCTTTCAAAAACGGAACTTTTAGCATGTCATGTTCCTGCCTAAAACCCCTAATATCCATCCTTATCCTTTATCACTCATGACAACTTTTCTCAAAATGTGGGAAAATATAAAATTATTTTAAGCAGTATATGGACCAACATCTTTTTTTTTTAATTTTTTTTTTTTTTTTTTTTTTTGCTTTTTGGTATGTGGGTAGCTCCCTGACTGGGAATCGAACCCAGGCCGCAGCACCAACAGCACCAACGCCGAAGCCTTAAGCCACTACACCATCAGGGAACTCCCTGGACCAACATCTTTTTATTGTAATGATTTTATATTTATTTTCCTGTGTAATAAGGGAAAAAAATCCCATAATTTCATAGATATTATTGTTTAAAAGTTTTAAAAATCAATGGCATAAAACTAATTGTTTTAATGTATCAAGCAAATAAGAATGCAGTTGAAATGTGGATATGAGAGAAATCATGAAAATGGTACTAAAGTTTGCAAAGTACTGGCCTACAGAATAAAATCCATAGTCCTTTCCATGTCCTCCATGGCTCTCTTAATCAGGCCCCTGCCTACCCCTCATCACATCTCCCACTACTCACTGCCAAGTCAGGTAAACTGAGCTCCAAGTGGCATAGTCCACAACAAACTGTGTCATGTTCACCTGTTATATGACAGAATGCATGGTATATATAGTAGATGTATTAGGATTCTCCAGAGACAGAACTAATAGTAGATAGATAGATAGACAGACAGACAGACAGGTAGACAGATAGATTAGATAGATAGACAAATACAAAGAGATTCAAAATCTGCAGAGCTGGGGCTTGACAAGGTGGTGACCAAAGAGAAGATCCCTAAAACCTCTCCGGGAAAATACAATTAAACGTCTAGCTGGGATCCAACATGGGAAACCCTGAGTTGCACAGTGACAGCTGAGAGATCCACACATCGCAAGAAGACACTTGAAGGTTAGAGAAAGGGTGGCGAGCGGGAGAGAAGGAAGGAAGCAGGGATGGATTGCAACCCAACCCGATGTCAGCTAACTGAAGGAACTAGGAAGGAAGCAGGGAACACTGGCCGAGGAGCAGCACAATACTGGGCCGGGGGAGACCAGAGTGGTGGGAACTCTGCAAGACTGTGGGCAAGCTGGAACTAACAACAGTGTGTTCGAGACACAGTCTGGGACACACACCCTAAGTAGCAGGGAAGCTGAGCAAGGCATCTGAACTGCCCTAGGTGGGAACAGGGCCCCCAGATGTAGCACCACAGCTCTTGGCGCTTAAAAACACTGCCAAGAGTGATTGCTATGGAAATGCTGAACCACTGAAACAAGGTCCTGGGTAAAACGCAGGCTTGGCAGAGGGAAAAAGGCTAAGCTGGCGGCACTTGCCCCGACCAACATGAGCAGCCTCAGGTTGTATTCCAAAGGCCTCCCCCATCTCCCCCAGCTTCCCCAAAGAACTGCAGGAAGGAGTGACCCCAGACCGCCCTGTCCCCAAATGCAAGTGGAAGCCAGAGATAGGGCTTAACCACCTCTCCTTTCTCCAAAAGCTTGTCCCCCAGAGCCACCCAATGTCTGCTCTACAGCAAGACACCACAGAAATACCAACTTGGAAGAGAAAGAGATCTCCTTGGTCTGTCAAAGTTAAAGCCCTCATGTCAAAGAAAAAGAACAAATAATATGAGAACCTTAAGATTCAAAGCCACTCAGAAAGAAGATGAAAAATCTCCAGAAAAGGATCTTACAGATCTAGAGAGTTATTAACTAAGTGACACAGAATACAAGGCTGCAGTTCTAAAAGCTCTCAAAGAAATGGAAACATATTGGCAGAACACCATAGCTGAGATGAATGATCGCAGAAAGGAAATTCGTGGGAAAAAAAAAAAAAACATTTTAACAAAAAAACTGAAATTATAAGGAAGAATCAGATGGAAATTCAAGAGATAAATAATACAATAAGAGAAGTGAGAAATGAAATAACTGCTATAGGTAACAGAGCCAACCGGACTGAGGAAAAAATTAGTGATATTGAAGATCAGAACATGGAAACAACACAGAAAGAAGATAGGGACTTCAGAGTCAAAAGAATTGAAAGAACTCTACAAGAACTATCTGACTCCATTAGAAAAAACAGTATTAGAATAATACACTTGGAAGAAGGAACAGAAAAAAAAAATATACAGAGAACATACTCAAACAAATAGTAGATGAGATCTTTCCAAACCTATGAAAAGCTCTGGAACCCCAAATTCAAGAAGAAAATAGGTCCCCTAGATACCTGGACCCAGGTAGATCTTCTCCAAGGCACATTATACTGAAGATGTCAAACATCAAAGACAAAGAGACAGTTCTCAAGGCAGCTAGGAGGGGGAAAATTATAACCTTTAACGGAAAATCCAACAGGCTATCATCAGACTTCTCAGCAGAAACTCTACAAGCCAAGAGGGAATGGAATCAAATATTCAAAATATTAAAAGAGAGAAACTTCCAGTCAAGAATAAACTATCCAGCAAAATTATCCTTCAGATATGAAGGAAGAATAAAGACCTTCTCACATACATAGAAGCTGAGGGAATTCTCCAACACAAGGCCCAAATTTCATGAAATACTGAAGGAGGCTCTTCGACCTGAAACAACACATCAGAATAAATGGAATAGAGTTGGGACAACAAAAAAGAAATTAAAAACAAAATAATAATAAGTAATTGTCATAGAAAATCCTCATATACCAATCATCACTCTAAATGTAAATGGACTGAACTCACCAACAAAAAGGCACAGAGTAGCAGACTGGATTAGAAAACAGAACCCATCCATATGCTGTCTCCAAGAGACACACCTCAGCCATAAAGACAAACACAGACTGAGAGTGAAAAGATGGAAAACAATACTCCAAGCAAATGGTAACCAGAGAAAAGCAGGAGTTGCCATACTGATATCTGACAAAACAGACTTCAGGTTAAAAAAATAAATAAAAAGAGGCAAAGACGGACATTTCATAGTGAGAAAAGGGACAATACAACAACAAGACGACTTGACACTAATTAATATAAGCCCCCAATCGGGAAGCACCAAAATATACAAAGCAACTACTAACAGATCTGAAAGGGAAAACTAACAAAAACGCAATCACTGTAACCATGGGCAGATCATCCAAACAGAGAATAAATAAGGAAATACCAACTTTAAATGACACATTACAGCAATTGGACATAATATATGTACTGCTGCAGTGAGCAAAATTGGACATAACAGACATTTACAGGACACTTTACCGGACAACAAAAGATTATACCTTCTTTTCTAGTGCACATGGAACATTCTCAAGGACAGAACACATGCTGGGACACAAAAGTAGCCTCAGCAAATTCAAGATCAAAATCATACCAAGAGTATTCTCAGACCACAATCTTTGAAACTGGAGATCAACTGAAAAAAGAAAGCAGAAAAATTCACATATACATGGAGATTAAATAACATCTTATTTAAAAATGACTGGATCAGAGAACAAATGAAGGAGAGATTAAAAATACACAGAAACTAATGACAATGAAAATACAATATATCAAAATTATTGGGATGCAGCAAAAGGAACAATAAGAGGAAAATTTGTATCATTACAGGCCTATCTTAAGAAATAAGAAAAATCGTAAGTAAACATCCTAACATCCCATCTTAAAGAGCTAGAAAAAGAACAGAAGAAAACAGTCAGAAGGAAAGAAATAATAAAAATTAGAGCAGAGCTACAACAAAGTCAAGAACAGAAAGATTAAAGGAAAAATGAATGCAACGAAGAGATGGTACTATGAAAACAAACAACAAAACTGACAAACTCCTGGGCAGACTAACCGAAGGAAAAAAGGAATAGACACAGATATCCAAAATTAGAAATGAAAGGGGAAAAATTACCACTGATAACACAGAAATACAAAGGATCATAAGAAAATATTATGAAGGACTTTATGCCACTATATTTAACAACCTGGAAGAAATGGAAAAGTTTCTAGAAACGTATAGTCTACCTAGACTGAACCAAGAACTAAATAATCTAAATAAACCAATCAATAGTAAAGAAATTGAAACAATCACCCAAAACCTCCCAAAGGCAAAAGCCCCAGACCAGACAGTCTCACCAACAAATTTTACCAAGCATTCAAAGAAGAATTAATGCATAGCCTCCTTAAACTCTTCCAAAAAGTTGAAGATGAGGCAACACTTCCTAATTCATTTTACAAGGCCAGCATTACCCTAATACCAAAGCCTGGTAACAACAACACAAGAAAAGGACACTATAGACCAACATCTCTGATGAACACAGATGCAAAAATCCTAAACAAAATATTAGCAAATAGAATACAACAATGCATCAAAAAGATCATACATCATGATCAAGTAGGATTCATCCCAAGAGTACAAGGATGGTTCAACATATGAAAATTAATCAATGTGATACACCACATGAACAAAATAAAAGATAAAAACTATATGATCATATCAATTGATGCACAAAAGGTATTTGACAAGGACAACATCCATTTAAGATCAAAACACTGAATAAAATGGGTATAGAAGCAAAGTACCTCAACATAGTAAAGGTCATATACAACAAACCCTCAGCTATATTATACTGAATGGGGAAAAGCTGAAGCCCATTCCTCTAAAATCAGGAACAAGGCAAGGATGCCCCGTCACCACTGCTACTCAATATAGTACTGGAAGTTCTAGCCACAAGCAATCAGGCAAGAGAAAGGAATAAAAGGTATCCAAAATGGGAGAGGAGAATTCAAACTGTCACTATTTGCAGATGACATGATCCTTTATAGAGAAAATTCCAAAGACTTTACCAGAAAACTATTAGAAACAATAAATGAATACAATAAAGTCACAGAATACAAAATCAACACACAAAAATCAACTGCATTCCTATATACAAACAACGAATGTTCAGAAAAAGAAATGAGAGAATCAATACCTTTCACTATTGCAACTAAAAGAATGAAATATCTGGGAATTAAAAAAGAACATGATGGACTATACACAGAAAACTAAGATGCTTTTGAAAGAAATTGAAGAGGACACAAAGAAATGGAACGATATTCCATGTTCATGGATAAGAAAACTTAACATTGTTAAAATGGCCTAAAGCAATGTGCATATTTAATGCAATTCCCATCAAAATCCCACAAACTTACTTTCATGAAATAAATTTTAAAAATTATCAGATTTGTATGGTACCACAAAAGACCTCGAATTGTCAAAGCAATATTACATAAAAAGAATAAGGCTGGTGGTATTATGCTCCCCAATTTCAATTTATATTACAAAGCATCAATAGTCAAAACAGCTCGGTAGTGGCAGAAAAACAGACACAGAGACCAATGGAACAAAATCAAAAACCCAGAAATAAATCCACAAGTGTATGGACAAACAATTTTTTATAAAGGAGTGAAAAATATGCAATGGATAAAAGAAAGCCTCTTCAGTAGATGGTGCTGGGAAAACTGGAAAAACACATGCAAAATAATAAATCTGATCTGTGAACTGTCACCATATACTAAAATTAATTCAAAATGGATTAAAGACCTCCACATAAGACCCAAAACAATAACCTGTATACAAGAAAACACTGGTACTAAACTTAAAAGACCACAGGCTCAAGGAGAACTTCACAAACCTGACCTCAAAGGCAAGGGAAGTAAAAGCAAAAATAAATGAATGGGACTATAGCAAACTAAAAAGCTTCTGCACAGCAAAAAAAAAAACAAAAACAAACAAACAAAAAAAACCTATCAACAAAGCAAAGAGACAGCCAACTGAATGGGAGAAAATATTTGCAAACAATGTATCTGATAAGAGTCTAATATCTAAAATATATAAAGAACTACTATGATTCAACAAAAAAAAAATAAACAACCCAATTAAAAAGTGGGCAGAGGACTTGAACACTTCTCCCACGAAGAAATACAAATGGCCAGCAGACATATGAAAAAATGCTCATTCTCATTAGCTATCAGGGAAATGCAAATCAAAACCACAATGAGATACCACCTCACACCTGTGAGAATGGCTATTACCACAAGACAAGGAATAACAAGTGCTGGAGAGGGTGTGGAGAAAAAGGAACTCTGGTACACTGCTGGTGGGAGTGCAAACTGGTACAACCACTGTGGAAGGCAGTGTGGAAGTTCCTCAGAAAATTGGGAATGGAGCTACCATTTGACCCGGCAATCCCCCTTCTGGTGATCTACCCCAAAAATTTAAAAACCTTAGTCCGCAAAGACTTATGTACCCCAATGTTCATCGCAGCGCTGTTCACAATGGCCAAGACATGGAAACAACCAAAGTGCCCTGCGACAGATGACTGGATAAAGAGCTGTTGGTACATATACATAATGGAATATTACTCAGCTGTAAGAAAAGATGAAATACTGCCATTTGTAACAAAACAGATGGACCTGGAGAACGTCATGCTAATCTAAATAAGCCCAAGAGAAAAAAACCAAGAACCATATGACTTCACTCATATGTGGAATATAAAACTGAAAGGAACAAAGAAAAAGAAAAAAAACAAACTCATGGACACAGTCATTAGTTTAGTGGTTACAAGAGGGCAAGGAGGGAAGGGGATGGGAGGAGAGGTTGGGGGAGGAGGGAAAGGATGGGAGAGGAGAGAGCAGGTGGGAGAGGAGGGAGGGGGAGCAAAATAGATGGTGATGGAAAGAGAACTCATACTGAATGGTGAACATACAATGCAACACACAGACGCACTGTATAATTGTACACCTGGAACCTATGTAATTCTTAACCAATGTCACCCCAATAAGTCTAACAATAAAAAATAAAAAATAAAAATCTGCAGAGATGATTAGATAGATAGATAGATAGATAGATAGACAGACAGACATAAAAAGATTCAAAATCTACAGAGCTGATGTCTCAGTTTGAAGGCCATCAGGCAGGAGAATTGTCTCTTCCTCCGGGGAGAGTCCGTCTACTGTTCTATTCAGGCTTTCAAGTGCTTGGATGAGTACCACCCACATTAGGGAGGCCAATCTGCTTCACTCAGTCTCCTGATTTAAATGTTAATGTAATCCAGACATACTCTCACAGACACATCCAAAATAACATTGGCCAAATATCTGGGTACCATGGCCCAGTCAAGTTGACACATAAACTTAACCATAACAGATGTTCAATTTAATATCCATGTGTTAAATGAATCCTCCTACTCCTTCCTACAATACCCATTTCCTGTAGATCCTGATCCTTCAACACTCATCTCTGCGGTCTGGTACCTCCTTCAGGAAGCCCTCACTGATCTAGCACAGCTGCCACCATGCTCAGTAGGAAGCCTGTGGATACCTTAAATCCACATCATCCACATCACTTTAGTTCAGGCTTTATCACCTCTTATCTGGATTACTGGAAAGGTACTTACCTGCCCTCAGCCCCCTTCCAGCCATCCTTCACATGGCAGTCACCATGCTTTATCTAACTCCCAACTTAAAATTTTCCCACAGTTGAACATGACATCAGATTGTGTCATTATTAATTACTAATTTTCTTATGTTTAATAACAATGTGGTTATGTGGGAGAATGTCCTTTTGCTTAAGAGATGCAAGTAGAAGTATTTAGAGGTAATGTGTCATCATACCTGCAACTTTCAAATGGTTCAGCAAAATACAACACAGAAAGAGAAAAGATAGGGTGAGAAAGCTAAAGCAAATGTGGCAAAATGTTAGGATTGTATTTAGATAGCAGGTGTAAGGGTGGGCATTGTGTTATTTCAACTTCTATATAGTTTGAAAATTGTCATTAACAAAAGTTATTTTAGAAAAATCCTTCCACAGCCTTCCCATTACCGAGTGGATAAAGTCTTAAATTCTTCAGGCTGACACCAATTCCTAAAGCCTTTTTACCTGCCCAGATTCATCCCATATCACTTCTCCACCTGCCAGGCACGTTGACACGCCACCTATGGTTCCTTTAATAACAATAACAATAATACTTATTTACAATTATTACTGCATCGGCCCTACTAAATAGTTATCATGGGATAAGCCCTATTCTAAACAATGCACATGAATTAACTAACTTTAATCCACACAATAACTCTATAAGAGGGTACCATTATGCTCTCGTTTTACCAGTAAAGAAAAATAGGCAAAAAGATGGTAGAAAATTTGTCCAAGGTCATACAGCTTGAGTGCAGAAACCAGGATTTCTACCCAGGAAGTCTAGCTCCAGAGGTCATGTTGGATGCTGCCTGAACCACTAGCCCCGTCCTCTAAACGGACTTCTACTCATTCTATAGTTGACATTTGTGGTTCTTCATAACAGCGCCCCCGACCCAATTTCTTTTCAAGGGATGATTTCTTCCCATTGAGTACGGCCTGCTGAGACTATCACCAGTGGCTCTATCTCTCCCAGCCACAGGAAAGCATTAGACCCAAGGCAGGCCAATTGAGTAGTCCCACCTCTGGAAATGGCTTCTTGAACAGGGTTACAAAGAGCCTGAAAATGAGTCTATGTACCTGAGCAGTAATGTGTCCTGATCAGCTTCTTCCTGTTCTGAACTGTCCTTGTAGGTCCTGCTGCCTGGCCTTCAGAAATGTCTAGATTCCTGCCCAGTTCTCCAGCCTTCTCCCTTGATTTTGTGAGCTCCTAACACTCTTTGAATAAATTTCTTTTTGGTTTGGTCTTCCTATCCCCTCTCTTACACAACTAGACTCTCTCCTTTATCTGTCTGCCCACAGCCTGTTACACCTGCTTAGGTCAGCAGGAATCACCCAGTGCTCCAAGTGTTTGCCTCTCCACCTCCCCAACCAGACCAAAATCCCATGAAGGCAAGTCAGATTCCTGCATCTCTGTTCCCTCAGTGCCTAGCACAGAATTGGACACACAGTGGACTCCTTCACAAATGCTTGCTGACCCAATAACCTCAAAATCTGACCAATCCCCAAATTTGAGGAAACAACAGCTCAGCCCTCTCTCTGCATTCAGGCCCTAGGGATCCAAAGGTGTCTGAGATCAACCTGTGCTCCTTCCCACTATCAAGTAATGAACTCCTCTCTCTGCAGAGTCCTCCATGCTCTGGGTACACCTGGGCATTACCTCTGGCAGAAACACCCTCCTTGTACCACCCATCTACTCCAAGCCTTTTCCAGTCTCCCCAGCCTCCCTCCATCTCACCTGTAGGAACTCCCTGTAGGCAACTGACATCTACTTCACTCAGTCTGGAGAGGCCATCAGGCAAGAATATCCTCAAGTTCCCCCACAACGAAATATACCCTCACTCGAGAGCTGACTGATGCACTAAGAATGCTGCTAGACATTTTTACAACATTCTGACAAAAACCATTATTATCCCCATTTTGCAGATGTGGAAATTGAGGTTGAAAAGTAAGCTGACACACCCATACATACACAATTAAGGAGTGGCTGAGCCAGAATGTGGACTCTGGCTCTAACTGCAGTGCTTCAAGCTCCCTGAGTTCTCGAAGTAAAGGGGGCCCTTTCTTTTCCAAGGCTCTATTAGGCTCTCATAGCTGCTTTCCTGGATTAATCCAACACCCTTCTGAAATGTCTCCTTTTCAATCCTTCCCTATGTTCGCCAGAATGAACCTCTAAAAACAAAAATCTCACCTTTGAGTCCCTTGCTTGATATCATTTAATGGCACCGACAAACTCTAGGGTCATTGGTATGTATATGCCTATGTATGGTCCTGTGCTCTATGTGGGAAGAGAAATGGTGTTCAAGCCTTTCCCCAATCAACCTTCAATCTTTGTCCCCCCTGTAACAAAATCCCCATGCACTCTACCCTTTTCCTGGCTCTGTCTCCTCAGTCACTATGTTACCCCCATAATGTGCCTGGCACACCACGGTCACTCAATAGAGGGGCTCAAGTTGAATTCCCCCTTCTCCCCAACTTTCAGGCTACTTTCCCTGAAGACTGAGTGGAACAGTGAAAGCACACGGGCCCCACCTAACTCAAGGCAAGACTGATATGAGGGTTAAACAAGAGAGCACACATGCCTGGTACATGTCAGCAGCTCACTAAATATGAGCTCCCAGGCCTGGCCTTTCTTTACCTCCATAAAAGTAGTAAAAGGGAAAACAGTATGTTGTGCCCTTTTATTGCTCCTATCCAAAATAAAAATGGCCTGCTAAAGGAAGCCTCTGCTACAACCAACCTGAGGGAGAGATCTGGGGATTTCACTGATTCAGTTAGGTCTGCACACAACAAATAGAAAAAATTTAAGAAGTTTTTTTGATCAGGTGAAATTTATTTAGCTTTTTTCTGAATCAGAACTGAGTTCTGGTTATTTATCCTGTATCCTTTCATGAATCAGAAAGTTATAAAAACACGTAGGGCAGCATGGCTTGGCTCATAGTAGGCTCTTAGTAAAAGGTGTTAACTAAATGAACAGAAAAATAGTCCAAAGTGGGCAGTCTTTCAAAACCAGAACATCGAAGAGTTGAAAGCCATTTTCTCCTATCTAGTATAAAATAAATCTCTTCTCCATATCTCTGGCAGTCCAAGCTGTCAGAAAATCCTTTTGTTAATGGGCTAGAATCTGCTCTGTAAAACTCTTATTGATCTGAGCCCTGCCTTTTGAGGCTAAAGTCTCTGCTAACCTACCACTAAGTCCAATATTACATTATTCAAAGTCAATTAACCCAGCCCATCGGTTGTTCCTTTTCCAAGATAACTATCCTGAAGGTGCTATCATCTCCCAATGCTCTTCCAACCCACTCACACTCCTCTGGAAACACACACACTCACACTTAAAACAAGAGTTTGCCTGTGCTCTGACCAGCTCCATGAGAATTTAAGGAATTCGACTCAGACTGCATCCTCTGTTTGGGCCCTTACATGGCCCTCACATTCAGCTCAAAAGCACCTTTTTATTTTCCATGAACTGTTCTTAAGTCTGTTTTCCCATCTTGTATTTTAGTAGTTTGGTCCAGAATCACAATCTGCCACAATCTCTGGGATGCCTGATCTTGTCTGTTATCCAACTCAATTCAGCACAACAGAAGCACAGAAACAATTACAAATGGGGTACAAAGAGAGAGAGAGATTAACCCAAGCAGGCTGTGCCAGTCACTCATACAATGCCATTCAGAGCATCTAGCATGTACATGGCTTTGGACTCAGCCCTAGGAACATAGAGATGAAAGGAGTGACACGTTACCAAGCAGTTCTACCCCAAGTCTTCTGCAAAGCTGATGGCATGTCTTACTAGCTATCAGGTGCCAAGTAGGTGCTGAGAGCTTTACATGTGTTATCTCATGAATTCTCACAACAATCTTACTGGGTTCACATCATTAGCCCCATTTCATAGATGAAACTGAGGCTCTGAGAGGTTAAGTGACTTGCCAGAGGCCACACAACTAGTACATGGTCAGGTCTATTTGATCCCAAAGCCCATGCCCTTACCTGTTTCTAAAAGTACCTGCTATGTCCAAATCTGAGCAACCCACAAAAGGCTGCCCAAATCAGGCTAAGAATCTCACAGAGAACTCTCCCCGGGACTCATTCAGGATCACCACTTGATCATTCATGAAAGCAGTTGATTGTTCTGTTATTCAGTACTTATTTTTCAACCTTCACCATAAATCCTTGCTTCATGATTTTCAGAAACCCATCTATCGCTTCCCCCTGCATCCAGATGAAAAAAGTCACGGGCTGATGTCAATTACACAGACAAAAGAAAAGGGGAACTAAGGATTTGCTTAAAAAGCTCTTAGGAAACCCAAAAGAGAATATGACAGAATAAAGCAAGAGTGAAAATAAAGCCACAAAGGAATTTCCTGGGAGCCAAGTGGTACCACTGGCACAGATGTTATAAAAGAGGTCTAGAGCCCCATTTAACCCCACTGTCTCTCTCCCTCACCTGTGCCCTGACATAGTGCACGTAACAATAAGTGTGTGGGGGGGGGGGGAATCATATATAGAAAGAAAGAGAGGGAGGGAGAGAGAGAGGGAGGAAATAAAAGAGAATGAAACTAGAGAAAATAACCAGAAATTATGCCCTATTGAGCACTGACACAAGCTAAATTAAGCCTTCACCAGCCATTGTTTACATGCAATTCTTCTGGATGGGGAGTCACAGTATAGGATCAAAGAGGTTCCCCCCAACTCTGGGGCTCTAGCTTGTGCATGCACATTCTCCCAAGCTAGAAATGGGGCAGCAATCCTTAATCCTCTAGTCCCTCTTCTACATGGTCAAGGCTCTCAAGACACTCCCCCATACTCCTCATCCCTCCACCCCAACCCCCATATCCCTCTTTAACCCCCAGGCACTATCTTGGTTCCCAGTTTTGTAATAATGCCTCTTTCAGACTATCCCAATACCTCCCAATCAGTTTCTCTACTTCCAGTCCAACTCCACATTGCCACCTAAGGACACTTCCTAAAAAAACACACCCTGTCACTACCCACCCCCAAAATTTCTGTGGAATATTCTTTAGCCATGGTCTTCCAAAATTTGGTTCCAACTGCTTTCATCAAACTCAGCTTCTGTTGTCCTTCTCATAATTTGTGCATTTTAGCCACACTCTGAACTTGGAGTTTAAGTTCATGGACTTTAGGATCAGACAGTTTGTGTTCAAATCTTAGCTCCATTAGTGGAACCCTGGGCAAGTCTCTTAACTCCTTTCTCAGAGTTTGTTGCTTATCTGTCAATGGGGCCACCAGCAGTATTTCCTACAAAGAATCATTATGAGGATTAAATAAAGCTCCTAAACCACTTAACACGGTGCCTGGCACATACTACGTACTATTTATCATTATTGTTAATAGCATCTCTGAAATGTGCTGTGCTTTTCAACACTTCTCTTTCTCCTACTTTGAATACTTTACCACCTCAGGAATCCTTTATCCCTAAAGGTCCAGCTCCTATGTCACCTCCTCCAGCCGTTCATCCCATGCTATCCATACTCCTACAATGGGGTCATCACACTGTACTATACTCACTGGTATGTAACATGATAGAAGAACATAGAGCAGGTTTTGATGACAAACTACCCTGATTTAAGAGCCTACCTCTTCTGTTTGTTAGCTGTGTGGTCCTGGGCAGTTTGGTTGACTTCTCTAGACTTCTGCCTCCTCCTTTTACAGACTATGTTGGAAAACAGAATATGTAGCTCACAGGGTAGAGTTGGGGACGGGGGTGTTGTAAAGATCAAGCAAGTCAACATAAGTGCCTAGCACAGAGGCTGGCACACACCAGGTGTCTGAACATCTTACCCTTTCCTACTGTATCTGGCTATCTGTGTTCCTTGCTGACTGTAAGCTCTGGAAGACAGAGACTATATTGTATTAGATAGCCCTCCGTAATTAACAGTGCCCAAAATATTACAGAGGCTCAATAAATGTGTGTTGATTGGTTCCCTTTTACCAGAGAGGAAACTAAAGCCAGAAGGAAAATGACTATCCAGAAGTGACAAAGCCAGCAAGCGGCAAAGCCACATTTCAGACTCAGGTGCTCTGGCTCTGAATCCTCAGTTCTTTCTACCACACCTGCTGTCTCAAAGGCTAAGGAGTCACCCTGAACATCACATTTGTCAGCCCAAACTACCCTGAGCCTTTACTAGTTTCAAGTGAAACTACCCGGAGCCTTTACTAGTTTCAAGTGAGTAAGGATTGCTGCCCCATTTCTAGCTTGGGAAGTCATGCAAAAGGCAAACAGGTTTGTCTTAGTGCAGAGCAACCAGCAACCTAAACTGAATCACTGCAACCTTAGACTACTTTGTGCCAGTGGCCTCCCACACGCACCACCCCAGTTTGAGGGCAAAAGAAGAGAACTAATGTATTGTATACCTACCACGTGTCAAACACTGGGCTGGGTACTTTATAGGGGCTATTTAATATCCAACCCTATTATTCTCACTTTACAGGGGAAACAAACTGAGGCTCAAGGTCACAGAGAACCGGGTGACAGCCACAGCTGGGTTTTGTACCCAGGTCTCTGCCTTCCTAACTCGAGCTCTTTCTACACATACCCAGGGCTTGTCTGAAAGGATGCTTGAGCTTGGTTTATCCTTTCCTTCTCCCCCTGCCCCTCCCTCTGGCCTCCTTGCTGGTCCTCACATACCCAACCACTCCTCAGGGTGCCCATATGGTCCAGGTTTCACTCAAGAAGCTTTCCTTGACCACACTATAGTCCCTTCTATTTATCTTCATGGCACTCTGCACCTGAATTACATTTGTTTCTGTTTGCATTCCCCCACTGGAATGTAAGCTCTGTAAGAGCAGGAAGTTTATCTTGTTCGTGGCTGTATCCCTAGTACAGTACAGTGCCAGACACATGGTAAGCATGTGTGTTATATTGTAGTCATTGAGCACCAACAAGGTTCTAGGTGCTGGAGATATAGAATCAAACAAGACAGCCCCTGACCCCATGGAATTTACATATTAATAAAAGATAAAAACCAATTATTCAATTATAACCAAATAACTAAATTATAACTAAACAAGGTGGAATTCAGGTCCTTGAGGGATTGACTCATGAGGTCCCTTACCCAGTAAAGGGTCAGAAAAGTTTTCTTGAGGAAAAGACAATTAATCTGAGGTCTGAAGGAAGAGCAGAATTTGGCTAGGTGAAGGTGAAAATGGAGGGGTGGTAAAGGCAGGGGAAGTAGCCTGCAGCCTGCATGAAGGCCCTAAGGGAGGGACTGCCAGGCTCACAGGAGCCCAAAGAAACAGGGAAGGCCAGCAAGAATAAAGAGGGTCCTGTCCAGGAAGGTGAGGTGAGAAGGGCCTGGTAGGTGGTGAGTTAAGATTAGTCCTAAGGTCCATCAACTGATGAATGGATAAATAAAACATGGTACTTTCATACAATGGAATATTATTTTGTAATTTAAAAATGAACTACTAATACATGTTACAACATGGGTGAACGTTGAAAACATTAAGTGAAAGAAGCTAGTCATAAAGAACAAAATATTGTATGATTCAATACAAATATTGTATGACTCTGCACATGGTATGTACAGAATAAGCAAATCTAAAGAGACTCAAAATATATTAGCGCTTGCTCGGGCTGAGGGAACTGGTAGATTGAGGAGGTGATGGTAAAGAAGGGGTTTCTTTTGTGGATAATGGAAATGTTCTACAATTATGGTGATGGGTGACGCTTAACTCTGTGAATATACTAAAGATTCAATTGTGCATTCTCAATTGGCTAATTGTATGCTATGTAAAAGCAAACAAAAGATTAGTCTTACGGGCTAAAGGGCTATGGGGTTTCAGGCACGGAGTGACTTGATCTGTTATTCAGAAGCATAAATCACAATGTGAAGGTTACTCCAGGTAACTACGCTCACAGAGTGATCTAGACAGATGGACCGTGCAGGGGCCACTTTTACTTTTAAAATGGGCAAATTGAGGCTGACCACAGAGGTGTGTGCCGGACAATGATCATTTAACTAGTGGGCCCCGCAGCCGGGCTTCACAGATGTACCTAGAGATCCCTGGGCTCCCTGCGGCCCCCACGCCCCTCCCTGGGGCCTTCTCCGCTCTTCCCAGTCGCCCCGACTAGGACTTCGAGAGGGCTGGGGAGCCCGGGAGCCGCACTCCGGGATACCCGGCTCTCCAGGGACCCGAGGGCGGACGTGGAGGGAGCAAGGGAGGGTGAATGGCGCGGGTCGCCGCTAGGTCTTCAACAGGCCACGCAAAGCCGTGTACGCCAAAGGTCTCATGTCTCCAGCCAGCCCAGCAGCCCCAGGAGCTCCAGGGCGCTTCCGCCCTGCGCCCTGAGCCCTCCGCCCTGCATCCTGCACCCTGCACCCTGCATCCTGCACCCTGTACCCTGCCGCGCGTGGCTCACCCGCCTGCCCTGAAGAACCTCAAGCCGGGAAGCGTCGGACACGGCGCCGTGAATGCGCCTGCGTCCCGGACCTGCGCAGCCCCGCCCCCACCTGAGCACGGTGCCCCGGGCGCCCTCTGGCGGCCGTGCTCGTCGTGCGTTTCTAAGGGACCTAACATGCGATACTCTGGGTTCCCTTTCCCTGATTCGACCCACCCAATTGTAAAAGAAAGCTGTCCCACTAACAGCCTTCTTTACCTTAAACACCCACTCTGTCTTCTGGCTATTGCTACTTTGGAAATAAGCCCTAAAGGCAGGCTCTTCCCCGTATTCCTGAATATGGATTGCTCCTAAAATATTAGGGGCGTTTAAGATCTGTGGAAAGGCTTGCTAGAGGACTTCTCTTAAAGCACTCGTGCTGAGGACAGGAATTTTATTTGGATAAGAATCTGAATTTTAAGTCATTTCATCAAATTATAGTCCCTGTCAAAAGAATAAATATGACAGTAATAGGCATGCTTCCTTTCAGATCCATCTATAATTATAATTGAGGAAAAGAATACAGAATTTAAACTCAGAGCTACTGCCAGTATCATTTTTTGAAAATGAAATAATGCTGTTTTATTAAATAGGCTCTCCCCACTCTTTAATGTTTAAAGCTAACGTGCGTCTCTGAATTGATTTAAATACAAGTTTTATATCCTGAAAGAAATAAAGTTGAGTCTTTATCTTCAGACAAACTCCCTGTTCAATGATGCTGCTGATCTTCTCTCAGCTAATGTCTAAAAGGGAGTTAGGTTGTTAATGGATAATATTGCTTCTGTTCACATCTCTCTTCTCTAGGGCTTTTAAAAACTATTTGTAATGAAAAGGCTGATTTCCTTACACAGACTCCATGTGTTGATTTAATAGAACAACATTTTTTTTCTTTTTCTTCTTTTTTTCAAGAAAAACATTGCTGGGGAGTTCCCTGATGGTGTAGTGGCTTAAGGCTTCAGCGCTGGCGCTGTCAGCGCTGCGGCCTGGGTTCGATTCCCAGCCAGGGAGCTACCCACATACCAAAAAGAAAAAGAAAAGAAAAACATTGCTTCCTTGTGACACCTGGGAATCTATTTTCCTTGTTTTAGGATAAGAGAAGCTAGGGATATTTCTTAACAGAAGCGTTTTTTAGGCTTTTCTCCCTTTTGTTTTTTCCTAACTCCCTGTAGAGTTTTCTCTCCCATTTTTGTTTTACTTCTCCACCTTACATGCTATCCTTGCTCCAAATCAGGGGGGATGGGGATCCACCGCTGAAATATTCGGATAATTGCCTCAACCTTTCAATTTAATTTCAATATGTAAACTTAGGCCAAATATTCATATATCTGAAAGATATGATTGAACCCTCATAAATCAGCCCTCTTATTTACACATGCATATCCAAGGGCATATCATTAGTGCAGATCCAATCGATTAAGCTTTTAAAGCCCTTTTTAGGATCAATCTGCAGTAGCACTATCCATCCCTGTGTTCAGCCTTAGGACCATTTAATATTTTGAAGAAATTTCACAGTCTGTTCTTGGCCCCATCTCCCTTTTGTTCCTAGATTGCTATGTTCCTGCATCAGAAACATTGTTCTAATACCTAGATTTCATAAAATATTCAAGATGCAAGCTGTTCACTTTACCTTGGAAAGACTCCACCTTCAGAATCATTTTTGCCTCTTCTGCCTTTACAAACACGCACGATTTTACCTTTCACAAAAATTCCTTCTAAACATCTAAACACCAAGGAAAAAAAATAACCTGAAGTAGGATTATAATACTTTGAACTTGACATCAGCCTTGGGTTCCTACAGCTTCCATAGTAAAACTGAAGAATTCTTATCAATCCAAACATACACTAAAATGACACCAGGCTTATAACCTAATCAAAACCCAACCATTCTTACTGTGTCGTTTTCCTTTACATTGAAATTTTAGCCGACAAACACTCTTGTGTCAGACAATACAGTATATTTACAGATAAATGGAATAGAAAGACTTTTTACTTGGAATATTTGTCACCCAAGAGTTGGCTGTCCAGAGGACATGTTCTCACAGGGGACTTCATCAACTTTCCTAAGAAATACATCATCACATTCTCCTGATTTCTGACATTGCCACTTAACTTGACAACTGTAGGTTTGTAACCAATATTTGTAAGTACAGATAACAAGTTCTGATGCTTCTTCCAGTTTAAACCTGTTTTTAGATTTCAAAGAGAAGTGATACATTTTCATCCTCTGATGAAATCAAGTTATTGTATCAAAGGTTGACCATGTAAATAATTCAAATTAATTCATCACTATACAATAGATTTAATAAACATAATAAACACTTTGAAGAAAACACTTAGGACCCTCTGTCTGCCCTTTTGCATTTTGCCCTCAATTCTATTATCTCACATTTCCCTGTGAAAAGAATGAGTGGTACCACATTGTTCTCTTCTATTCAAAATATGCAAAGTTGCTATTTACTAGTTTGCAATTTGCATGTCTCAAATCCTACTAGAACACAGGGTGAGGGACTTGCAGTGATGGTGAATGTACCAAAAGGGGACACTAGAATAAAAATGGAAAACCCAATTATGAACGAATCTTCTTCACCTCAGGGTGCTGTAAAGTATGAGCCTCACCAACTACTGAAGATTTGTTTCTAAAACAATGAAAATATTGGGTAATAAAGGTTATATGAAATCTCAGAAATCTAGTGTCTTTTTTCTTTAATTGCTGGGGTGAAGAAGGGGATGAGCAAGGATTTCAATATTTTTTATGAAAAGGAGCACAAAAGGGAAAAGAGTACAAACTTGAGATTATTTACAGCATACTCTTGGAGAGCGATTTACAGCCTGAATTTTAGCCTTCCTGGACCTCTATCTGGTGTTACTTTCTGCAACTCCATAAATCTAAACTTGCTGACTGGTAAATATTCTCCATTTCTTGGTGTGTTCTGTAGTAATATATTTACAATGGACACATGAGACCACAATGATGATCAGATGTATGTCATTTATGACTATGTGTCCACTTTTTCTTTTTTTTTTTTTTTTTTTTTTTTTTTTTTTTTTTTTTTTTTTTTTTTTTTTTTTTTTTCTATGTGCCCCAGGCATGAAACAGCTCTGGCCACCAACCCGGCATCAAGCTAGGATGAACAAAGGGCTGTACATCTGCTTTGCCCCTGACTGATATAAGAGCAACACCACAATCAGGTGTCTCTTTGCCCATTGCCAGGGGGTTATGTGTCCACTTTTTCATCTTTTTAAGAT
Organism: Lyroderma lyra; assembly: GCA_004026885.1. Lineage (NCBI taxonomy): Eukaryota > Metazoa > Chordata > Mammalia > Chiroptera > Megadermatidae > Lyroderma > Lyroderma lyra. The sequence continues at coordinate 1,614 of PVJL010006901.1, read as the reverse complement.
ATTCTGAATGTCTCATGATTTCAGATTATAAATAACATACACACAATTTTTTGCATAAATAGCTTTGAAATGGATTTTTTCCATAAAAAGTGTAAGTGAATGCTAGATGTATATATGGTAATATTAACAAAGGAGTGAACGTAATTGGTAACATTTTTCTTTTTTGCATTTTGACAGCATTTGACAACAATCTGGTTTAAAATAACCTTGTTCACAAGGTGTAATTCTGACTACATCTGCAGAGTCTTAAGATAGCCACAGGTAAGAATTAATGCCAGTTAATAAAAGTGGAGACTGCATGAAATAATAAACTTTATGAAATAGGATTATTTGGAGAAAGAGGAGAGATAGAGGAATGTAGAGGAGATAAAGGGGGACAGAAGAAGGAAGAGGAAGGAGAGAGAGAGAAGGAGAAAGAGAAAGAAAGGAGGGGAGTGGAGAGGGAGAAAAAGTAGAAGGAAGTGATCTTTTGGTGCTTTCCCACAAAGAAAGACCTGATAAAGTTAAAGGAAGCAGCCCAAAACAAAAGGGCATCATTAATTAAGGGAAGCCATTATTCACTTTGGCCAGGAAATAAAGTGTCTGGTCAATCAAATATGTAGTTAATACTTACCCTGCATTTTAGCAAACATTTATTGAGACTTCCCCAAGTGCAAATCTCCATGCCAAGCCCTGTGTCATAGCAGAGGCCCCTGAACCTCCTCCCTCCCACTCCTGCTCTCCTGTCTTCCACTTTTTGTTAGAGGCAGATTTGGTCTTGTTGCTGTCCTTCTTGAGCCCCTTTAATGGTCTCTCAGTGTTCTCTGAATAAATATGCTAAACTTCTGGTCACATCCTACAAGACCCTGGAAGGTCTGGTCTCTTAGGCTTACTCCACGTCACTGGTCCCCTGCTGCAGCCAAAATGACCTTTCAGTACCTCAAATGCCCCCCCTCCTCCTCTAGATGCCAATTTACAGGTCTCTTCCCAACTACCCTGATACCTCCACTCCCCTGAGATACTGAAGCAGAAACACACACCCCTCCCCCCAGAGAGTGGCCTGTTACTTTCTCCATGGCACTCATCACAGTTTATAATTACAATCAAACATTGGTACTTGACTGCTTTGAAACTCATCAAATTTGGTACTTGATGCATTTTAATGCAAAAATTTTGTCCTGGTACTCGTCTTTTGTTTAGTACTTGACATGCAAGCTAGAACTTGTTGTTGTTGATTGCCTCATGACTCGCTACCTTTCCAGCCTAAACAAGGGCCCACGCTTTAGTCATGTGGTAGCTCTTACCCTGTGCACATCCCCTTGTGGTCTTATCTTAGCTTCTGTGGTCATTTTGTGTGTTTTTGATTTGGAAACACATTAAATTTATTTACATTATTTCTTATGGGAAAAATTGTGTTTGGTATGCATCATTTTTGGTACTTGCAATTAACGACAAGTACAGAGGTACCACTGTACTATATCTACATTAGTTTGGGTTCTCCCAGAAGACTCTAAAGCAAGAATGTCCAATCTTTTGGCTTCCCTGGAAAAAAGACGAAGTGTCTTGGGTCACACACAAAATACACTAACACTAATGATAGCTGATGACCCAGAGAGAGAGAAGGGAAGGGAGGGG
>PVJL010006900.1:0-85139 GCA_004026885.1 Lyroderma lyra | reverse complement strand
AATGTACTCAAACTATGGTAATTAAGACCATGTGGTTATTAGTGCAGGAACATACTGTTGAGTGGAACAGAATAGTTTTGAAAAAGAGCTTAATATGAAGGAGGGTTTAGTGCATGGTGAATTATTTAATAAATTGTAAATTACTTGGAAAAAATAGAATTATAGCCTTTTCTCACAATATACCAAAATAAATTTTAGTCGGATTAAAGGGTTAAATCCAAATAGTACCATCATAAGAAATAACAACCAGGAAAAATTTGTAAATGACTCTAATATTTGGGGAGCCAACAGAGAGAAAATTTCAAATGAGGAAAATGACTGATTATGTGCAGTTAGCATTTCCAGAAGTCAAAAAACTTCCCCAAGAAAGTACAATGTCGATAGAAAATTAGAAAAGCATGCAACAAAGGATTAATTTTGTTAGTATGTAAATAACTTAAGAAGAACATCAAAACCGTAGTTGGAAAATTGGCAAAGGATATAAGCAGGCAATTAATCACTAATTTATTAACTAATAAATAGCTAATAAACATAAAAACATAATAAGTCTTTCAGCACCTCTTCCTTAAAGAAATACATTTTATTTGATGGTCTGTATGTGCTCATTAAGAGAATCCTATTTTTAATGTTTATGATCCTAATGTCAATTGTAATGTTAATTGAGAACAGGGTAAAATACTACATCAAAAATTGAAAAACAGTGAAAAACATACAGAAAAATTTGGTAAGGCATTCATTGAAAATTTAATAATGCTGTTGGAAAGAATAAAAGATGGTTCTCGATGTGGGTTATTCGCACTGTAGGTAGAAATGCAGATTAGTATAACTTTGAGTCAAAGCAACTTGGCTGGTCTTATTAGGAGCCCTAAAAAGTCAATGAAGTCACATTAGGTGGTGAACTTATTATACAACAAGGTGACAATTCACTGTAGAATTGTATGCCTGAAACCTATGTAATCCTTGCTAACAGATGTCACCCCAATAAGTCTAACAATAAAAATGAATTAAAAAAAAAAAAAGAAAAAAAAAGTCAATGAGCAACAAACATCCCAGGAGTTGTTTCTCAGAATCCTTCTGAAGGCATTAATCAGAGATGCTGATAGATATAGGTTTAAGGAGGAGGATGTGAGTCAGTTTTATTGGTGAAAGTTTTAAACTTGAAAACAAGCTATAAATTCAGAAATAGGGGTTTGTTTAAAGAAATCATGTTAAATAGGCATAATACAGTGTTAAATGATAAAACAAGATGTATGATTATAAATATAACATGGTTACATCGTGAGAAAAATATGCATGCTTAGAAAATACATTAGAAGGAAAGAGACCAAAGCATTAATCATGATTATTTACGGTTGGTGGGATTGTTGGCCATTTTAACTTTCTTTTTTGTACTTTTATGTGTTTTCTAATGGATTTTCTTCTTTGAACATTTATTACTTATATAATTAGAAACTTGTCCTTGTGGAATACTTAGCATTTTAACAAGCCAATCATTGATATTAAGGAATTATAGAACTTCTTGAGGCTATTGATATTTGGCTGTTCACATTCTTAAGAAATTGAGGCAGGAAGTCTTTTTCTCAATCACTTAATGATTTGTACACCCTTCTTTGAGACCTGATATAGTTTGGAAGTAAGACCTGAAAGGTGAGTAGTGAGGGAGTTCCTATTTATCCTGAAGATCTGTTGAAGATTATTGGAATGGGGGATGTGTTTTAGGAATTAAAGTAAATTCTATTATGAAGAACTGACGATCAATGTAGAAATGTCTTGTCTTGTCTTTTGTTTTCTCCAAATGACAGTTGAGGAAGAAAGATAGATCATTACTCACTGCCTGTTTGGAGGCTGTTCACGAACTGCTTTTACAAAACCAGTGCATGGTTCAGCAACTCTGCGGTTTCTTCAGATGGCCAGTTTTGGTGGATCTATTTAATTAGATTTCAACACGGCATCTGTAGCCCCAGTAAATTCAGATAATTAAGCATCATGATTTCTTGTGTGTTATAAATGTCACTAAAATTGCTCTTGCAGAACAGATCATTTCTCTGGTAATTGCAATTTCTGTCATGAATTGTTTCATCACTTATAGCGATTAGAACTTTGAAATAATTTCTTAAAATTGGACTCAATGGAATAATTCTTTTTGCTTTGGGTCCCCTTATCCATTTTCTCTCTTTTTTTCCTCTCAGTTATTTGTGCTCGTTTACTTGCCTTCCGTGTAGAGAAAGACATAAGTAAATGCTCTTACGGAGCCAGATGCCCACATCAGAGTTGTGCTGGGGGGAAGGTGGGCCAGTGCTCCTCTTGAAGGCAAGTGCTGCTGTCTGGTGGGGTGGACCCCATCTTGGAGCACGCCTGACAAAGGCTTTTGAGGGGCCTGTGGAGTCCACCAGTAACTGGAGGCTTATGAGGTGTTTGTGTCGTTCTTTGGAAGTAGCCCTGGTGGCAGCATGTAGGAGGTGGTCTTGGCAGCTGAGTGGGCCTGTCCGTCCTGATAACCAGTGGTAGGATTTGGGAGACCTCTCCAGGTGCTGCTGCTCACTTGGTGATGTGTCGGTTTTTGAGATCTTGTGCTTAACCTGGTCTTAGGTGCCACGGTTCAAAAACACATCTTTATCTCCTGCCCTACTCTATGGAAGAATAATACGACTTTCTTGCCCGATGCTTTGGGCTTCATCTGGCTCTTGTCTTTCCCACTCCTCCCAATGCACAGTTTTCTCCACCCAGACGAGAGGCTTTGCCATCATCTTGGCTTACATTGCTGCCGTTGCCAGCTGGAAACATTTTTAAAACGCCTTGCGTTTCAGCAATAAATGTTCTCATTCTTCAGTTCCAGCTTCAGTGCCATCTCTTCTTTGGAACTTTTCTCATCTCCCAAAGCCAAGAGCAGTGGCCCTGACCTCTGAAGACACTGTATTGTTTCTACCTCTCTCTGGGGCAGGTGTTACATCCCGCCTTGCAGTGTGGCTATTTGTGGATATCTGTTTTCTTTCGTAAGGTGGGGAAGCCATTGAACTCATCCTTGGTTTCCTGGAGAGACAGATAATTGTGCCTGTTTGCTACCTGGATGAAATACCTTTGAGATACGTTGAGCTGGGACAAATCCACAATGGGGCAAGCACTATAGGACTTGCCCCAGGGAGGTGGTCAGCCGTGGTGCAGTCTGACAACCTGTGAATTCGTTAAGATGTTTCTTTTTTTAAAATTTACTTTCTAAAAGTATTTTTGTAATTATTTTTTGTTAATTTAAATAACTATTTTGTAAAAATCATGGTAAAATATATATAACATAAAATTGCCATTTAAATCGTTTGAAGGTGTGCAGTTCAGTGACAGAAAATTCATCACATTAAGAGAAACCGTCATCACCATCTATCTCCAGAACTCTCCTTTTCTTGCAAAAAGGAAACACTGATCCACTCTCCTCCTAGCCTCCGACAACTGCCTTGCTACTTTCAGTCTCTGAAACTGACTGCTCTCGTAAGCACCTTGTATGAATAGAATCATACAGTGTTTGTCCTTTTGTGACTGGCTTATTTCACTTAGCAAATGCCTTGAAGGTTCAGCCGTGTGTCAGCATTTCTCTCCTTTTTAAGGCTGACTAATATTTCTTTGTATGCATATGGCTATCAGGAAAAAACTCTAGCCATTGTCAATATGATGAGAATGGTTTGTGGCCAGATGCTTTCTGGACAACCCTCATATACCACACGTTGTTTATCCATTAATCTGTTGGTGGGCCCTTGGGTTGCTTCCACCTTTTGGCTGTTGTGACTAATGCTGATAGGAGCATGGCTGTTCAAGTATCTCTTTGAGTGTATACCCAGAAGTGGAATTGCTGGAACTCATGGTAGTTTTATGTTTAATTTTGTTGAGGAACCACCGTAGTGTTTTCCATAGCAGCTGTACCTTTTTTATATTCTTGCCCGCCGTTACGGTATGTTCATTTCATAGAAGATGGAAGGTGAACTTGGAGGAATTAAATAACTTGTCCAGTAGCTAGTAAGAGACTGAGCTGGTATATAAACCCAGTTGTGTCTGGTTCAAAGCCATGTCCTTAGTCATGCCCTGAATGTGTATTCCAGGGCTGTGTTGCTGCAGGCAACAGAAACCCTCTCCTACGATGGCTTAAACACCCAGGACTTGGTTTTTCTTAATAAATAGTCTGCGGGGATGGAGCTGCTGTCATCGTCTCAATGGCTCAGCAGGATCAGTAACGACGACTCTGGGTCTTTTCCTCCTGACTTACTCCCTGCTTCCTTCTTGCAAGATGGCCATTGGAGCTGCAAGCCTCACCTCCACGTGAGGACAGCGAGAAAGAAACAGGGCAACTCCAGCTGGGACTGTGTTTTCTTAAAATCAAAGCAGAAGCCCTGGGACAGACTCCTGCAGATGTGGCAGGGGCTGGAACTAGATTGTATGATGACCCTTCAGTGAAAGGAGGCTGGCAAGTGGCTGACTGTTCACCTTCTGTCGCGGGAGGCAGGAAGGGAAAAGGGGGCGGAGAGTGACTTTTGAGCAGCCGCTCGGCAGTGTGCCACCCTATTTCTAGAGGGACCCCTGATTCATTCCTTCCTTCTTAGAATTCTAAAGCCCAAGTGAGAGTAATTAAACTCCTCTGCCTGGTTTTAACTGGAAGCAAATCTTACATCAGATTCTTCTCAGACCAAAGGAGGCATATACAATAATAATAAAAATACCAGGAAAGATGAATAAAAGCTAAGTGAAATCACTTAGTAGCTTGAAGAAGGCCTCGCGTATGTAGTTCACTAGACTGTGAGCTTCCTGAACCAGAGGCTATGTGTGATTGTCGCTGAGTCCCCAGGGCCTAGCACAGGGCTGGAAATGTTATGGTCACGGAATTGGCTGCAACGTCATTTTAATATGCCAGTGGTGGAAGAGCTCCCAGGACAGCCAACTGTCCTGCGTGGAGCCAGAGCTCTCCAGGCATGGGCCGAGTGTGAGCTGGGATGATGGATTTGCCCACGTGATGCTGAGTACATTCAAATCAGCATTTAACCTCCTCGTAAACACACGGCTGGCAGAAATCAGCCGGCACCGCCGTCTTTTTAAGATGGATCACCTGCCACATGTGTCTGTCCCGTGCTGAGCACACGTCTGTGAGGTAAGTCGGTGTCCTGTGTACATCACCTTCAGCAAACACTGTTGGCAGCTGCCGGAGGGGAGCAGTAACTGCTCATTTTGCGTGTTTCCCAGCCTTCCTGAGGACTCGGCTATGCTGGCCTGACCGAGGTGGCTGCACGCTGGTTGAACACACACCACAAGCTGTCCTAGGAGCAGCTACAACTCTAGAGAGACTGTGTGCCCCGATCCTATGCCAGCTGCAGCATATGCATTGCTGCATTTAATTTCGACTGCAGCCTTGTGAGGTTTAAGTGGCAAATGCAGGATCTGAATTCAGTTCTTTGGCCTCCGTAGTTTAGGTTTTATCCTCTCCTTTGGGTTATGGGTGCATTGATAGCTTGAGGTTAGAATGACTTAGGTGTCGGTATGGGCTAAGGATTGAATTGTGGATTAAGAATCCAGCATTTAAACCCTGGCTCTGACAAAGGTAACAAGACTTTGGGAAAGCCCCTTCCCTTTTCTGGGCCTCAGTTTCTCCATCTACTACATGGAAAGGCTGAATTGACTCGGTCGAGTCAGACTCACTGAGTGTCTCCTGTGTGTGGGGGTGTGCTGGGCACTGGAGCTATAGCACAGACCCAGAGCTGGTTCCTGCCCTCATGGAGCTTACGTTCTAGCAGGGGAGACAGCTATGAAGCAAATAATTACCCAAATAAGTATTTAATTGTGGTCGTGGTAAGGGTGACAAAGGAAACACACATTATAATGGAATTTTGTGTATTTTGCCTGCATATAATGATTTACATCTACTTATATCAAAGTAATTTACACACATTATATTGTGTTCAAAGCACATTTTATATTGTATGTAATGGGAAAATTGATGTATTGGAAGGTGGGGGGGGAGAGCTGTAGAGTAGTGGGGGTGAAGAGAGTCACAGACGGACTCCCAGGGATCGCACAGTGGGAGCATCTCAGGAGCTGCAGGGAGACCACTCTGCGGGGACAGAATGAGAGACCAGGAGAAAAACAAAGACCGCTGGGAAGGCAGGCAGCGACTACGATCACAGTGCTGTGCGCGCCACGTGGGGATTCGGTATTTGCCCTAAGGACTAAGGAAACCGCTCCAGGTTTTAGGCAGAGAGTGCCATGATCACATGCAGATTTTAAAGGTCACCCTTGTTCCTTTATAGGAAGTAGGTTGGAGGGGCGCGAGGCTAGAGGTGCGGCCTCCAGGATAGAGGGCATTTCATCAGTCCCTGTGAGAGCTGTGGCCAGCCTGGATTCTGGTGGCAGCCCTGGAGAAGGACAGAAATGGAAGACAGAGAGGCATTCAGGAGGCAGAAGCAACAGGATTTAGCGTTTTATCCCACGGTGGAGAAATTAGGGAGAAAGAGACATTGAAGAACTTCTGCAGTTCTGACGGGTCATCTAACTAGGATTGGCTTGGGGGTGGGCTAGGGCCCAGAGAGGAGAGGTGGAGGGGGATGGAGGGCTGGTGGCAGCACGTGAGCAGATGACTGAATAGCTAACGGGGGCCGACTCCTCCATTAAAGTGCATGTGAGGGAGAACAAGACTCCCACTTGGTGAACACACAGAGCCAGACATTATTCAGGGGAAGATGCAGAGTGAGATGGAGGATGCAGACAGAGTCGGGGGTCCTGGCAGGTCCTGAGTGAATCCAGAGAAGCTGAGGGACTTGCTGGCAAGGACAGGTTGGGGACGGGCTCCCTCATGGCCGTCTCTCCTGGTGGCCTGTGACAGCCTCCTAACTGGCTGTCTGTCTTTCTGTTTGCCCCACCTGACTTTCCTAGTGAACACGCGTGTGATGGTGCCTTAGAATCCTCTCCTTTCAACACCTCCGAAGGCTGTTGGTTACCTGAAGGACCCAAGCTGCCTTCTCAGCTTCCCTTCTACCCCTGCCTTCCCCACTTTCTCTCTCACTTGCATGTGGTAACCCATGAGTTGGCCGCATCCAACCCAGTTTATAAAGAGATGGTTATGTCTGGTGGTGGTCTCAGGGCGTGGCTGTGGTGGGCCATGTGGTTTGGCTGGGCTCGTCCATGGAAAGCCCTGAAGTAGACAGAAGTGGGAAACTTCTGGGCTCGGTGATTCAGTAGTTGGAACCTGCACTTTGGCCACGGTGATAGGACTTGCAGAGTAGCCCAAGAACTGCGTTTTTGTGGTGGCTTAAGTTATTTCTGGATTCTGAAGTGGTTGGAGGTGGTAGTGAGATCACAATTCTGAGATCCTTTGTTCTGATGGGTCTCTCGATTCCTCAGCGGGAGTCCATGACCACCAAACTCTGTAGAGACCTTGTGAGAAAATAAGGGAGACAGAGGAGAGCTTGGGCCTCACCTGCATCCTTGGACCTCACCTTTATCCTTGGCCCTCACCTGCAACCCTGGCACTACTTATTTGTTTCTTCCAGAGTGAACTAAAGCAACTCAACCTTGTTTTAATGGGGGGAGAAGGGGTTTAGGAAATGTGAGCACCATCTGCACTGCTTTGGGGCCCAAGCATCACAGAGCCTTCTCTTCACTCCATTAGTGTACACAGTGTTTTAGTTAAGGTAATGCTGGCTGCAAAGGAGCCTCTTTGGGTGCTGGCTGGCTCTTGATCATAGGTATCCTGTTGTGTATGAATATGTGAGTAGAAACCTTGAGTTGCAAATCGGCATGGTGCTTGTTCAGAAGGATAGAGTTCATTCTTAAGCTCATCTCCACTGCAAAACTGAGGACCAGAGCTGACTGCGGGTCACTTTGTGAAGCTCAACCAGAAAAAGCCCTTATTTCTTTTGCAGATGTCAGTTGCTACCCAGGGAGTATACCAGGTCTGAGGAAGAGTTCCTGCAGGGCTGTGCATCCAAATTGGGTGTCCAGAATTCTCATTACCTCCCTCTGCATTCGAGAGTGAACAGTCAGTAACCTATTACAGAAAGGATTATAGTTGATGTGTAAAAATGTTATGCCATATCTAGAGATTAAAAGCAATAATAAAACAACAATAATGACGATAGGCAGCTAACATTTATTGATCACTTACCATTGGCCAGACAGTTGAACTACACAGTATTGTATAAACCGGGTGTACTTGTCATTTCTGTATTATGGATACAGAAACTATGGCAATTCTTCTGAGATGTTAATATGGAGATGTGGCTAAGCCAGGGTTGGGGCCCCAGCTGCTAGGTCCAGCAGCTGACTTCTGCACAGGCACTGAGATAGAATGAGTTGGTGGGAGATGAGGAATGTGCCAGGAGCTGGATTTTCTGATCCCCATCAGTTTAGTGGTTTTGATCACGCTCTAGATCTTTGAGTAGCCTATATTTTTCTTTTCTCCTGGAATTTACCCTTAACAATATAGAAGAAGAAACATAACAAGGGGTTTGAGGCTTCTGGGAGTTTTCACCTGAAGTAGCTATTGAAGCTAGGAAATGTCTTGGAAGTATCTTTTAAAAATAGCCAATTATGTGACTGTTGCTTCTTGTCCCATAATACAGCATGACTATTACACCATACACATGTTTTCTCCTTTTAAAATTTCCATATAAAATTGATGCTCCAGAAAATGTGCACCGTGTCACTTTGTGGTTTGCTCTGCTCCCTGGTGAAATGCAGGGCATACGTACTTCCCAGCTCGAGAAGCTTTGATACATGGTTTGCTAAACCAGAGGTTACAGATGTGTCATCAGCTACCAGGAACTGAGGTGTGAACGTGGACATCTGGGAAAACTGTGTTGTATTGAGATTCATCATTATTAGAGTTGCTGTTTGCTTCAGAAAACGCAAACCATATTTCTTTCTTTCTTTCTTTTTTTTGAAGATGAATCCGGTCAAAGAATTCCAGATCCTTTTCTTTTGCAGGGGAGGTAGGGAAGGACGTTTGCGTGGTGGCGGAGATGGGACGCTACACATGTGAGCAGACGATGTTATGCAGTGGGATGTATTCGTGTTGACTGTTGCTGCTGTCTCCAGCAGCATAGTCTTTTGCCATACCAACGGCTTCATGGGACTCTAGAAAATAAACCAGCAGGGTAGATCAATAAGTACATTAGTAATAAATGTGTCTCCACTAGGGAGGCCATCTATTGTGCTAAGCCCAATCTTAAGTGTTAGTTTAAAATATTAGCCTTGTGAACACATTTGTAGAAATAGTCGATAGAAATGAGAAGCAGCCGAGCATCTTTATAATTGTAATCTTTCATACGTATGAGTGCAGGCAGAACCTTGGTGAACTTTTAGAAGATAACAGGGAAGACTTTTTTTTTTTAAATCATTTTTATTGGGGAATAATTTGTATGCAATAAAATGCACCTATTTTAAGTGTACAATTTCCATTTTAACAATTGTATACATCCATATAAATACCATCACAATTAAGATTTAGAATGTTTCCATTACCATAAGTTTCTGCTGGCCCCTAGGAGACTTGGTCTGCTTTCTGTCACTGTAGGTGAATTTTGCTATATACATGAAATCATACAGTATGCAATCTTTTGTCTGGCTTCATTCTCTTAGCACTTTTTTTTTTTTTTTTTTTTTTTTTTTTTTTTTTTTTTTTTTTTTTTTAGATTTGTCCATGTTATTGTGTGTATTGTTAATTCACTATTTTTTATTGCTGACTAGAATTCCATTGTATAAATATAACATAATTTGTTTATCCATTCACCTGTTGTTGGACATTTACATCGTTTTCAGCTTAGGACTATTATGAATAATGTTACCATTGAGCATTCAGGTACAGAACTTTTGTGGATATGTTTTACTTTATCTTGGGTAAATACCTAGGAATAAAATTGCTGAGTCCAGGAATAGATTTTACATATATGGTCAGTTTATTTTTTTGAAAAATAAAAGTGCTAAGGTAGTTCACTAGGGTAAAGGCAGACATTTCAACAAACAGTGATGGAGCAACCAGCTATCTGTATAGGAAAAATAAAAGAACCTTGACTCATACCTCACACCATATAAAAAAATTGAAATGGGTTACATATTAAACATAACAATAAAATTTAAAACTATAAAACTTCTAGAAGAAAACATAGGAGAAAAGCTTCATTTTGTTCAGGTAGGCAAGAATATTTTAGGTAGGACATGAAAAGCACTTACATGTAAGAAAAAACACTGGACTTTGTCACCATTGAAAACTTAATGCTCTTTGAAATATTCCATTAATAAAATAAAAAAAAACTATATAAAATACATAAAACTATATATGGCAAAAGACTTGAATACAGAATAAGTATGTAAGTATTACAATTTCATAATAAGAAGACAACCCATTTAGGATATGAGCAAAAGATTTGAACAAAAACTTCACAAAAGGAGGTCTGCAGATGACCAATGAGTATATGAGAGATATTCAAAATCAGTAGTATCAGGAAAATGCAAATTAAACCCATAATAATGTACTACTATTTCACATCCACTATACTTGGTAACATTTAAAGACTAATAATACCCAATGTTGGTGAGAATCAGAACACCTGGAATTCCGATGGGCTAAAGTCAAGAGTGTAAAATGGTACAGCTGCTTTAGAAAATGTTTGGCAGTTCCTTATTCACATTTTTGATAGCCTTCTAAGTTTTTGAGTTAAAGGTTACTTTATTCATTACATGTTTTATTTGATTTCTTCTCTAATTTTATAGCTTTTTTCGAAGAGCATTTTCTCAAATCCTCACTAGTGTTATCATTGAGCAGGATTATGCAGATGAGAGTTAAAAGGTTAAAATATTTTCATCAGGACTATTATGATAAGGGAAGATATATGTATAGAGACAGTGTTAATTCTCACAGCCCATGTAATAACCATTTCCGAAGTTTTTTGTATCTTGTATAGGTACATGTTTCTATCAGACATAGTTTTTCTTCTGTCTGAAGTAGTTTCTTTTATAATGTTTTGTAATTCAGGTCTGCTGGTGAGAAATTCCCTCAACTTTTGCTTGTCTGTAAAAGTCCTTATTTCAACTTCAAATTTGAAAGACATTTTTACTGGATATAGAATTCTGAGATGGCAGGTTTTCCTTTGAAGATGTTGCTTCTTTGTCTTCTTGTTTGCATTGTTTTCATCAATAAATTTGCTCTTTTTCTTTTCCCTCAGTCCTCTGAATGTAACGTACCTATTTTTCCTCTGACTGGTTTTAAGATTTTTCTCTTTACCATTAGTTTTGAGCAATTGATTATGATGTGATTTCAGATAGTTTTCTTCATGTTTCTTATGCTTGGGATTCATTGAAGTTCTTGGATCTGTGATTTTATACTTATCATCTGCTTAGGTTTATGAGAGCTAGCAAGATGATCTGAGATTTTAAAATATTTAGCAATATATGATTTCTCAGTGTTGCCAAGGTAACAGTTAAGTTTGCTATCTAAAGTATTTTCATTCAGTTGAATTAGCAGAGAGGTAAGTGGATGTCATTCAGTATAAGTTTTTCTTTTTTCCAGAAGCAAGGTGGGTTTGCTGCCAGACTCTAGGTTAACTAAATGAGGACCTTCATTTTAATTTTGATTCATTTGGGCAATTGAACAATTAGAGATTTCCTGCTTGTGGCTTTCTGGCTCAGTGTTCATTGAGGAAGAGCTTCTGGGATGTGGTGAAGGATTTGTCTGGACAAAAGAATGATGGCCTGCTGACCTCATTATGGGGATCCAGGCAGTTTCCATATTTTTTCCCATGGAGGAAGAAGGCAAGACCTAGCTGTCACCTAATCCCATCCTAGAGATCCTTTTGGTACATGTTATTCCACTCTGAGCCTATAAAGTTCATAGTTTCACCTTAGTTAGTAGCTTTCAACAGCCATACAAACACATAAGTTGGATTTCCCCTCCTCTCTTAGAAACCCTATTTAAAAGTCTGCTCAGACAGGGGTTACGAGTAGCATTGATTTAGCTCAGAAGTATCTGTGTGATTGTAATAGGAAAGGACTGCCTTTTATAATATTATACCAGGTCGGACAATTAATTTCGTGAACTCATCCTAGAAGAAGTGCTACATAGCTCATTGCTGAATATCACTATGGTCACCTTCGAAGTACTCCCCTTGAGAAGCTATGCACCGACACTAAGCTATGCTTAGTCCACTCTTCAAAGCAATTTTGGAACTCTTTTTCTGGAATGGCCATCAGAGCTGTCTTGTACCCTAAATCTGACAATTAAGTTTGTGAACTTGCTACCATGCATTTATGTTGGCAGCACGGTATAAATGTAACCTTGCCAAGGTTATGACTCCTTACTGAGTTGTTTGTACAGTGCTGCCAAAGTAAGTGAATGGTGGCAAGTTCATGAACTTAATTGTCAGATTTTGGGTCTAATGACAGCTCTGATGACCATTCTAGAAAAAGAGTTCCAAAATTGCTTTGAAGGGTGGACTAGGCACTGGCATTGGTGCATAGTTTCCCAAGGTAAGTACTTCAAAGGTGACCATAGTGATACTCAGCAATGAGGTATGTCGCACTTTTTCTAGGGTGAGTTCGTGAAATTAATTATCTGACCCCATAGGAATCTTTAAAACATTTGGGATTTTCTCTGTCTCTCTTTCATAATTCAGGAATAATTTATAAACCTATTTACATATTTATTCTGAAATACCTTTTTTGCTTATCTACTTTAAATTTAACATCCAAGTGACTCTTATTTTCTTGTTAGTACTAAGAAGGTTCACATCTTCTCTCCTGGTTTACTTATAATTGTGCTAGCTACAAAATCTTCCTTGATCCTAAGTGAATGTTCCTTGGAGAATTTAGGCCAAATTCAGAATCAAGGATATCTGTGGTGAAACAGACTTTGAACAGCAAAGTTATAGCACATGGGAGACCGGATGTGATATCCTTTAGTTAGTATTGAGGGGTGAGAAATACTGGGAATCAGCTTTGACTCTGTTTAGTACCAGAATGTACAGCATTTGAAGCTCTGGACCTTAGGGATTAAAGTATGAAATCTTGGAAAAATATTTTCTAACTCCTCCCAGGAATACAGAACACTCATTGCAGGAATTACTGAAAATGTAAATCTCTGTTGTGTTTTTCTCCCTCAGTGATGTAATTGATAGCTAGACACATGGTCACATCCCAATTTAATAAAATTTCTCCAGCAATATATCATGGCCAGAAGGGTATTTTCAATGTTTTGCCACTAGCAAGAGAATGTCTTCCATTTAATTTAGGGAAATGTAAACAGAACAAGCCTTCCGTTTCTTCAGGTTTTAAAATCATTAATAAAGATGTCTTTACTCTCGAAGGGAAGGGTGGTGAGCAGTCACATTTTTATTATTCTCCTGAATAAAGTGAGTTTACCCAGCACATAAATTAGCAAATACATTTTCTCCCTGCAGCACATGTTGACATTTTCCTACAGATGGCTCAGCAGAAGGGGAAATGAGAAAGGTGGTTAGTAACAAAGGACAAGCCTGTTTGGTCACTGTCTTTCACCACCAGAGACGCTAGCCTGCTTACTCTGTCACCCAGCCAGTGGGCTTGCTGGGAGGGGAAGGGCTTGAGGATGCAGATACCATTGTAAAGGAAGAAGTGAGGGCAAGAAGCAAGTCAGACTTGCCTGACCCCTTAGAATTATGTTTTTCCTCTTCTATATTAAATTTGTTCATACTCTTATGCATTGGAGAAAGCATCTTCTGTGTTTTTCTATCTGAAATCATTTCTCATAGTTTGTCCTCAGACAAGTTTTTCTTGAACCATTAGGTAGGGGCAGGCTGTTTGACCTGCAAGTGCTTAATTTTGATTTCAGGCAAATTGGAGGCATGATTTAGAGAGAACAGGTAGGTGGACTAAGGGTGATCTATGTAAAAACAAACAAACAAAAAACAATACTAAAACAAAAAAACAAACAAAAACAAAAACACCCAAAAAAACAAATTGGATCTAGAGATGAGTAAATATGACCTCTTGTATTCTACACACAGTTAGACCCCTGTGATTGACAGGGTGGTTGCCAATGGGACTTGGTATAGGCTCTATATGGGTTGTTTGGTATTTCAGGATGTAGAAGTGTACTGAGTTCTTTGTGACTGCAGTCTGTCTAGTGCAAGCTTGTCTAGTCTGTGGCCTGCAGGCTTTATGCGGTCCAGGACGGCTTTGAATGCGGCACAACACACATTCGTAAACTTTCTTAAAACATGACGAAAATTACGCACGGTAATTTTTTTCAACTCATCAGCTATCATTAGCGTTAGTGCATTTTATGTGTGGCCCAAGACCGTTCTTCTTCCCGTGTGGCCCAGGGAAGGCGAAAGGTGGGACATGCCTGCAGAGGCAGAGGACTTCCCAGTAGGATGGTAAAATCTGGGCATGGTATGGCTCCTTCCAAAGTTTATGGTTTCAGAGAAGCCAAGAGTGTAGTCAGGTCTTGTATGTGCTCAGGTGGGACTGAACTCCTTCCCGGAGCTGGGAATGGGGAGGTATGGAGGGGAAGAACCTTCAGGAAGGCAGGACAGGACCAGTTGGAGTACTCAGGGAAGTGAGTATACATGTTGTCTATCTGTCCACTCACCCATGACTTACCAACTTATTAAGAATGTTCACCATCAGGGTTCCTTGGTGGTGTAGTGGCTGGGCTTTGGTGCTGTCACCGCCACAGCCTGGGTTTGATCCCCGCTGAGGGAACCAAAAAAAAAATGTTCATCATCAACATCACTTTTCAAGTAAGAGAAGTTAGCTTATGGTGTATATGACAGCTGCCTGGAAAAAAAAAATTCAGCCATTGTCAATATAATGAGAATGGTTTGTGGCTGGATACTTTCTGGACAGCCCTCATATGTGTTTTTTTTTTTTTTTGCTTCTTATTTTTTTTACTTGTGATAAGCAAAAAAGAATTAGTGTTTGTATGTGCACTTTAATTTGTTTTAGATTTTATTTTTAGACCTAATATAATCCTAGGTAAACAAAATAAACAAACCAACAAAAGTCAAAGCAGACTGAGTCCTTGCACTGGCCTGTGAGAAGCAACCTACGGTTCTGTATTCGGCAGAGTTGCCTGAGGAGAGAAGAGGCTTCAGTTAATGTCCTCAAGTTACAAAGTGAGGAAAGAGTGGCTAGGCTTCCATAAAGGATTAAACAAGATGACGACTATCAGTGCTTGGTACGACACCCAAAATAGTGAACTCTTAAGATTTTGTAAAAATAGGATCAGACTGAACACATGGTGTTCCAAAGCTACTTTCTTTTTTTTCCCACTGAACACTAGATTTTGGACAACTTCCTGTTAGCACATACAGATCTACTCAGATGATCAGAGTGCACTTGGACTGTAATTTGTTTTCCGAATTTTCTGTTGAATGAGATTTAGGTCCTCTGCACTGGTCTCAGTCATGGGATGGTGAAGAACAGCCTTGCACGTGTGTCTGTCTGGTGTACTTGCAGCACTGCTCTGTAGGATGACATCTCTACCTGCTGTGCTTGAGCCCTGTGAGAATTTGATGCGCACGGCCTGCCTTGGGCCACCGGCCCTGGTGGAGACTCACCGACGTTCCCAGGCTTCCCCTGATGTGGGGAACTGGCAATGGCCTGTCCTCTCTCTGTGTCTCGGGCTCTCAGCGAGGCAACAGGGCTTCTTCCTGTTGGCCTGGGCTGGAGACTCTCCAGGCACAGATCATTTGCTTCCTCTCTAAAACGAAGTGCACAGCCATACAGTGGTTTTCTAATTCCTGAAGGTCAAAGTGGCAACTACTTTTTGGGAAGCATCTCCTTTTACTTTGCTATCTCCCATGAGTCACCTGTTTCAGGCTTGTCAGCTGCAGAATGGAAGTCTAACTAATTTTTCACTCTGCCCCAACTTCTCCAGGACTGCCAGATGTTCGGTTTGACACCCAGTACCCCAGCCGGCAGAAACGGGGTGACAGAATCTGCTTTGCGCTGACCACTTGTCAGTGAGGTCCCGGGGCAGAATGGACCTTCGGGGTACAAAACTGCCCTCTGATGAATGAGCAGTTGCACGTGAGCTGAGTGGGGCTCTGTGGTCCTGGAAAATGATTGTCTGGTGAGAGGTAGTACCTGAGGTCGCTGTTGCGTGGGGCTCACACACTCCACCTTCGAGTCACGTGGTTATTTCCCTCAACTCTGTGTTGTTGGGGTGGATTGTTTATCTTGGGGGTCATCTGGAGTCTGAGGGCCCTGCACCACAAAAGCCTAGTGTGCCTCTCTCCCGAGGCTGCTCCTCCTCCCTGCTGGCTGCCTCAGCCACTCAGACCTCTTCTTACTGTGGGGGTGAGGGCTGGAAAGAGCAGTGGAAACTCGTGCTCAACATATTTTTTGTTTGTTTGTTTGTTTTTGTCTACATAGAGGATTTCGTTTTTCCTGGAGAGGGGAAGAAGTGGGACTTCGGTGTCCTGGGGAACTGTCATTTGTTTAACTTGTAGTTTGTGATATTCTCGTTTGCATGGCTGGAGCCTCCCAATGCCTTTGTGAGATCCACAGGGCTCGGTGGTTGTTAGCTGCATTTTATAGATGATGAAATGAGACTCAGGAGGGGAAGTGAGTCATGTCCAAACACACAGCTGATGAATGGCAGAGTTGGGAGAAGCCCTGGGTCTCCTTGCTACCAGACCAGGGTACATTCCAGAATATCTTATTGGTTAGCCAGAAGGATTGTCTCAGAATGCCATTCTAATCATGTCTTTTCTCCCCTTGAAATCTTTCAGGGCTCCTTATTGCCTTCAGAGTAAAGCCCAAACCCTTAATGAGCCAAGCAATGCCCTTGGGGATTTGGCCCTGCTTCCCGCTCTGTCCCCATCTCTGTCGCTTCCCCGTCACAGTCTTGCCTCAGACATAGACAGCCTGCTTCACCTTGCCTCTGCCCTGTGAGCATGCTCATTGCTCTGCTCCACCCTCTTTCTGTGGATAATCAGGACCCATCCTTCAGGCCCTGGCTTAGACGTCCCTTTAGGAAGCCTTGGCTAAATCCTGATCTGGGTTGAATAGTTCTTCTGGCTGTTCACACAGTACCCTGTTTCCATTGTATTGTACTGTTGTATGTCCCCCACTGGACATGGAGGGCAGGGGCTGTGCTGTTCTGTCCCCCACTGGATCCTCAACAGGGCCCAGCACCATGCCTGACCCATGAGAAGGTGCTGGGTAGAGACTGTGCTGCTGGGATCCATGCTGTTGCTGGTACTGGGGAGCGTGGGTGTTTGTGACTTGACCCTGGGTTTTCTCCTAACAAGGATGCTAGGAAACACCCTTTCCTGTGGTCCCCAAAGTCGGTGTGCTCATCTGTGAAGCTTGATACTTTTCTCAGGGTCACATTTCTGCCTTTCCCATCACGTGCACCCCTCTTCTTCCCATCTCCAGTCAGATGCCTCGCTGTGTCCGCAGCCTCCAGCAGGCCTCTGAGGAGAGGCACCTGTCCTCCTGTGTGCATGGCCTGTCTCTGACCGTGCCCGGGCGGAGAGCCGGCCTGGCACTCGCCTCCCTACCTTGAGCTTTTGCTCAGGGCTGTGAGGATCAGAGTCAGCTCCCAGCTTGCTTGTTTGCTCTTTGTGATGAGCCTTAGGCTGTGTGGGACTCAGTCTCAATTTAATACTTTTTGGCTCCGTTAAAATGCAGAGATGTCTTCTGGCCAATTATCCAATGGTCACAAACTGGAACTTGTTTGGAATAATGAAGCTAATGACAGAACCTGACAGTGATGATCTGTGTAGCCACTGAGCCGGTGATCAGAAAGCAGCCGTTCGAGGCTTAGAACATTTTAAAAAGGCCCAGTTGTCACAGAAAACCTCCATGGCCATCAGTTTCCACAGGCTGGTTCTTCCTCACATCTTGATCAGTTTGTAAAATTAATTATCATCAGGAACAAGTGAAATGATACCTCAGGAAGATCTTTTTAAGCACTAACAGGCGCTGTGGTAGAGTTCCCAGATAAGGGAAAATATATCAGCTGGAAGACATTGTAATAAACCAGCAGAGGACCCCGATTAAGTGCCTGCAAACGCCGCCTAGCAGGAGCGGGACAATAAGGGCACAAAGCGGGAGGACGTGAAGAGGCAGTCGGGTCTCCGTGCGCTGGTGCCGGAGGGCCCAGCGGGGAGGGGCCCAGGCCGTCTGGCTGTGCGAAAGCCCGAGGGGGCAGCTCATGACGGGCCATTGCCACACCATCCAGCTCTGATTCCCTTGGTGTCCCTTCCTTCTGTCCCCAGTGCTTGGCCCTGGCCTGCAACATAGGGTGCCTGGTAAATGCTGAACTGAGCTCATTGCATTGCCACTTAACGGTAAGTCCCCAAGGGCCAGGTGCCCGTTGGCTCAGCCTTTCACACTGAGCTTAGCGCTTCGGAGAGGTTGAATAGTGGAGTGAATGGAGATACTTGCACGTACGAGGTCGGACAGTTAATTGCACAAACTCACCCTAGTAAAAGTGCTGCCTACCTCACTGCTGATAGCACGGCGGTCACCTCCGAAGCACTCCCCTTGGGAAGCTGTGCACCCATGCCAGCACCTAGTCCACCCTTCAGAGCAATTTTGGAACTCTTTTTCTGGAATGGCCATCAGAGCTGTCATCGTACCCCAAATCTGACAAGTTCATGAGCTTGCCCCCGTGTGCTTACACTGGCAGCACTGTACACAACTCAGTAAGGTGTCACAACCTTGTCAAGGTTATGTGTGTACCGTGCTGCCAGTGTAAGTGCACGGGGCAAGTTCGCGAACCTAATTGTCAGATTTTGGTTATGACGACAGCTCTGCTGGCCATTCCAGAAGAAGAGATCCAAAACTGCTTTGAAGGGTGGGCCAGGCTCTGGCATGGGTGCACAGCTTCCCAAGGGGAGTGCTTCGGAGGTGACCGTCGTGCTATCAGCAGTGAGGTAGGTAGCACTTTTACTAGGATGAGTTCATGAACTTAATTGTCCAACTTCATGTATCCTTCCAGCCTAACAGAGAAACAGAGGGACATCAAACAAGAAAACAGAACTAACTTTACCATCCCAGGGATTGCTAACCGAATACTGGTCTTCCATGCAGCTGCTATATGCCTCTTATCCATGTAGTATTGATTGTGAGCTAAGTGCTGTGCATGCATTATCTCAGCCCTCCCCACAACCCTATGAGGTAGGTACTGTTACTGTTTCATTTTACAAACAGGAAATGGGGGCTCAGGAGCTAGGACATGGCAGATGTGGGATGTGACCCTCATTGTGCTCTGAATCACTTGGCCAGATTGTCCCCCTCCAGACATCCTCTGGCCTCCAGCCCTGTCTCATGAAGTTTGGGAGAGTCCCTCTCCGTCTGTGCACTGCTCATGAAGCTGGGGTTTCCCTGAACCCATGGCTTCGGTTCACCCCTTCTCCCCCAGGTTATCGCTTGTGAAGGGCATAACAGAGGACTTGAACGTGCCTCTTTACAGGCTTTGAATGAAGAAAGGGAAAAATCCTCTTGGAGGATGGTGGTGTGAGGTACCATGTCTGGCATTTCCTAGATGGAGTTGGGGGTGAGTTCTCATGATACTTTAGAGATTCTATGGGGGCCTGGAGGCAGCCCAGGTTCCTTCAGACTTGCAAGTTCCTGCTCAGGAGTCTGGAGTGGGTATGCTTTAAGGGGGGTTGTGTGTGTTGGGGGGGAATGGTTTGGGAAGGAGATGGGACTGTCCTTCATGGAACGTAAGTTGTGCCTCGGGCACTGTCCCAGGGCTGGTCCTCCCTCCTACCCAGTACGGAGGGTGGGATTATCCTCACATTTTATAGAGGAGGCAGGTGAGGCTCCCAGAGGCTAAGAAACATGGTCAGGGCCACACAGTAGTAAGTGGTAGAGCAGGGACGTTCCCCTCGTCTGTCTCATGCCAGAATGCACGTTCTTTCCTCGGCATCATGTCCTACTTAAGGAATCAGCCCTTGTTGGAGGCTGGTGTCCTTTACCATGACATGAAATCAGAGATTGTTTGAGCTGCTAGTGACCTTAAAAGTCACACAGTCTAACAAGTGGGGTCCAGAGAGAATAGGTCTCTTTCCAACACTCTAGCTACAGCTGGGAGCTTAAGGCCTTTCCCCTCTTCCTTTCCTTATTTATTTTTATTTTTATTTTTTTAACATTGGGTTGGAATCAAAGACAAACTTTTTGTCCCTGAGGAGGAGAGCAAGGATTGGTGTGTTTCGAGGTCAACACCACTTTGGAGGTCTCACCTCCCAGAGGTGGAGTGCACAAGGTGATCGTGGTCACAGCAGTGGGGTGCGATCTCTCTCCTCTCTCCTCTTGCACATCAGTGGGCTGAGGATCCTGGGTGAACCGTGTGAAAGGAGCCCCAGACATCCATCCCTCTGTCCTTGTCTGTATCCCCGTCTGTCTGTCTCCTCTCCTCATCCTTACTCTCTTCCATCTGGTGGCCAGATTGTGCCATCATGGTGGCATGAGGAGACCTAGCCACCCCACCTCCTGTCGTGTGGGCTGAGTGTTGGGGACAGAGCAGGGAAGGACACAGACAAGGCTTTTGTCCTCCTGGGACTTATGGTCTAGTAGGGCAAACAGACAAGGAGCCAGAAAAACAAATAAATCTTATGTTTTTAGACAGTGGTAACTGCTAGGAAGGAAATAAATCAGGATGAAGTAGAATAACCTTCCAGGGAGATGAAATGGCATTTGCAAAGGCTCCAAGGAGGCGAGAGCTTGGCCTGTTGGAGGACTGGCTGGCTGGCAGTGGGGAAGTGTGTGTGCCTGGAGCTGAGTGAGGGGGCAGGGTGGCCGAGCAGGCTAATCCACGGGCCTGGTGGCCTGGTGGCAGGACTGTGGATGGCATTCTGTGCATGGGTGGACTGCTGATGGATTTTCAGCTGGGGAGTGATGTGCGTTTCAGATCGTCTCATGGGCTCTGTCTCCCTTTTCTCCGATGCCGGTAGGTGGACCACAGATTGTTTTCCTGTGGAGGAGATCCACGTTTATGTTGGGGGGAGAATAAGGTTTGGTGGGTTGGCCCAGGTGATAGGAATTTTCTGTGGAGTCTAGCCTGGATCACTGGCGTTTTATGTGGGGTGTGGACTCAAGAAAGTAGTGCCTTGTGCATTTTTATCATAGATTACCCCCACCCCCCACCCCACCCCCGCCCCAGGGTCCTTGAGCAGGAGGGGAAGATAAGCCCAGACAGGATTTCAGCAGTTCGGGTCACTGTCTGATAGGACCATCGGATAATTCTCTAAGGTAATCGCCACTTCCCCTTGTCCCGTGTGCCAGCTAGTACGTGATGGCAAGAACCCGGGGTCCTGACTCCCAGGCAGGTATAATTTTCATTGTAATGTCCTGCCCTCTGGGTCAGTCAGGCCTGTCACTTCTGCCCTTCCTCTGTCTCCTGTCTTCCCAAGTTTCTCCCCAATTATGAAATTTTGCTTAAAGTGAAAAAGTACAGTCTTGTCACCTTTCCCTAGAGAAAAAAGATCAATTGCTCTAAAATTGCCCGTTCTCCTTGGACAGGAGCTGCTGTAAAGTGACAGCTATGGAATCGAAGTAAAGATACTACATCTCTTTTTCCAGACCGTGAAATTATGTCCTGCTCCAGCACGTATTTCACTGATATAATTAAGATGTTAATCCTCTCTGAGTTTATTTCAACCACATTTCAGCAGCCTCTCAGGATGCCGTGAGTGTTTCACAGTGGTTTAGGGTGGGACCCCCATTCAGGACCCAGCTCTGCTGCTTACTAGCTTTGGAGCCTTACGTAAGTCATTGTTTTTCTCTGAGCATCAGTGTCCTCCATGTAAAATTGATGTAACACGCAGAAGCTGGTAGCTAACCTTCGCACTGAGGCTATAGAAGCACTTACTTGAATAATTCATTGAAGCCCCATGTGGCCAGTGCTGTTATTTCCACTTTGCAGATGCAAACACTAAGGCATAGTTCAGTCATTAGCCCAAGGCCACTCAGCTAGAAAGTAGGAGAGCTGGGGTGTGTGCTCCTGGCTCCCAACTAAACCTGCTCATAGACGCCCCCTTGGAGGCTTTGGTGGAGCAGTGCATGCATGGCCTTTGTCACAGTGCCAGGTGCAGATCCCTTACCTTCCCACCTGGCCTTCCTAGTTCTGAAGGGTTGTCTTCTTGGAAGCTGTCTGAGTAGAAGGGCAGAGGCTTTGAATCCACATGGGCTTTCTGCTGATGGCAATAGCCCCTTGGCACCCAGTGCTCAACATGGATTGCCTGGTAAGCCTGTAGGTGTTGCCAAGGTACAGCTCTCTGAAAGTCGTGTTCTGCTGTGACCCCCAGTGACACTGGCTGCCGTTAAGATTGTGGGCCTGCTCCTGTTGGAGTCCTCACCTACTGACACGTTCCTCAGCCCCAGAATGAATACCTTCCTCCACATGTCTCTCGCACCAATGGGTTTGGCATGGGGGTGGAACACCAGGGGCTGCCGCCACTTCTGTGTGTCCCTGAGTGTGACTGTCCCAGTAAGAAGCTGCCTTGCAGGATGCCTGGCCCCTGGGCTGCGGGTTGCTGACCGTGGCGGGTCTCTCGGTAGGACACAGGGCTCCTTGAGTGGGGAGAGCACATCTCATTTTGCCTCCTGGAACCGTGGACATTCTCTCAGCAGGACCAGGACGGGGTGTGGAGAGCAGCAGCCTGCCGGGGGCACTGAATCGAGCGGTGATGGAGTCGGCCTGCTGCCTGGTCCCAGAGGCTCTGTTTTGTCTCTGCGCTCAGTTGGCTGGGCCGGAGTGGCAAACAGCAGAGCACGGGGCTCGGCCATTGCAGGAGGCCTGTGAGGGGGCTCTGCTCGCCGGCTCTGCATTCCTGGGTGCGAGGCAGGGCTGTGTGTCCGATCCACAGCACAGCTGGGGGTTCCTTGCTTCCTTTTCCAACCAAGAGCAAAGACATGTCCTCTCAAATTAGGAATTTAAGTGTCTTTGGCTAAACTGGGCAAGAAGTCAGCCTGCCCTCTGCAATATGGGTCTTGTCAGCAGGCTTGCTCTTTTGGGGCCTTCTCCCTGGGCAGCTGGGGGACAATCTGGAGCCTCAGAGATTCCCCAGTGGGAGACGGGGCCTAACAGGGATCAGGGCGTCACCTTGGCTTGTTCATGGTGACTGGGGTGGCAGTGACTGGCACGTGTCCCTTTGCTGCCCCCAAGAGGACCTATGTTTCTGGCTGGAGGAGAGGACATGGAGAGACTGTTGCCGTCTTTGCTTTCTGCCTCCCACCCCTGGCCCCTTTCCCACGAAGCAGGCCGGAAGCTCTTCTCCTCTTTCCGAGACTGCATCACTTGCAGTTCACCTGATTTATGGGGCTAAGAGAAACTCATTATGTGAGTTTTCAGGAATTATATGAGGGGATAGATGGGGAGATTCTCTGGTTCTTCCCCTGCACGCTCGCAAAATAATTTCAGGTTGATTTTGCAGTCTTGACCCGGACAGTGATGGATTTAGACGTTGGCTTCTTTCAGTTCAGGATAACTTCAGATCTCTGCATCCATCCTTTGTAACAAGCTTGTCATAGGTGGGGTTTCTGATGGCATTTCCCAGCACCACAGATGACACAAGCTCCCTGAATCTTTGATAAACTTGTTATCTTTATTTTCCTAATTATTAATTATTTATTGAGAGCTTTATCTGGGAGAACTCCAGCCTGCTGGCCTCCGAGGTTAAATGCTCGCTGTACTTGTTGCCAGGTTCAAAGTGAGTGATTGGGTATTCTTGAAGATAAAAAAAACAAAAAGCAAAAACAAAACAAAAAAACAACCATAAGCACTTGGAGACTAACTATGCACAGTGCTGATGCAGTTGGTCAGTTCTTTACTAATTAATTCAACTATTTCTGCAGGTGCACCAGAGGCAATAAACCCTGGCTTGCAGATGTGTTTTGTTTGGCCTGGACGGTACGTTAAAAAATATTTTTGGAATTAGTTGTTAACATTAAAAAATTAGAAGATGTCATCCCAAATCCCATATACCTGGATTTCCGTTTCTCCTGTGAAAGCCTCGGACACAGCTGTACCGGCCACGGTCCTTGCTGGGGATATTTGGCTGTGTAACTGCTGCCCATTCCGGTGGGGCGTGTGCTCACGTCCTGTGCAAATTGCCTCTGTTTGTACCTGATCTACTTTGTTTATTTAATTCATCAGTTTGGCCCCATCTGGCATTTAAGTGTGTGACTCTAGGACCAGACTAACAAATGTTGATGTGCTCAGTGATTTCCTGCTCGTCCGCTGTGTTGCATGCATCCTGGCTTGAGCACATCTCTTATCTGATTAGTGCAAATGTCTTCCAGCAGGTCTGCCTGCATCTATCTCTGCGTCCTCACTGCTCTGGCCATTCCCAGTCTGTGCTCAGCACAGAAGACAGACGGGTCCTTTTAAAACACATCAGACCATTTCAC
Source organism: Lyroderma lyra (assembly GCA_004026885.1). Classification (NCBI taxonomy): domain Eukaryota; kingdom Metazoa; phylum Chordata; class Mammalia; order Chiroptera; family Megadermatidae; genus Lyroderma; species Lyroderma lyra. The sequence goes on along the minus strand of PVJL010006900.1, from coordinate 60,770 downwards.
TCTGCTGAAAACCTTGCTGTGGCTCCCCGTTTCTCTCAGGGGAAAAGCCAAAGCACTCACTATCCTACAGGCCTGTCATGATCTGGCTTCCTCTCACCTCTCCCAGCTGGTCCCCTCTCCTCTCTCCCTCCCTCACTCTGTCCAGCCACATGAGCTTCCTTGCTGTTCCCTGAATAGGCCACACCTCAGGGCCTTTGTCCAACCTCCCTGGAAACTCTTCTAGATAACTGCTTGGCTAGTTCCCTCACTTCCTACAAGTCGTGGCTCAAATCTCACCTTATCAATGAAGCTTCCCATCACCATCTTACTGATTATTGCAAACTGCCTTCTCCCTACCTCCTGTTTTTCTCATCCCTTCTTACCCGGCTCTCCATTTTTATTTTCCTATAGTACTTACTCCCTTTTAACACATGAGATGCTTTTAAAATCACATTTATCATTTGCCCCTTCTCTCTGCTAGAAAATGAATTTAGCAATGGCAGGGATTTTTGTTTTGTTCACATTTTTATCCTAAGCATCTTGTACAGTGATTCCCAACCTTTATCCACTTGGGTACCCCTTTTAAACCCATTTCTATAAATTGTACCCCTTGTTTTTAAAACAGCTGTTTTTAAAGACTGACACTTTTGTTCAGTGCCTATCTTAATGTATAGTGCAAATGAGGTAGTAAGTTAGGAAGGAAAAATTACTACCCTAAATGTACAAGCCACAGATTTAATAGATTTAATTTTATAATATTTGTAACATGGGTTGATAATGATGATCAAGTATTTAAACATTAAATAAAAAAACTACTTGAAAAGAATCACAATGAAAGACTCAGTCAATAACTAAACTGATCAAATAATCTGGCTACGGATGTATTTATGTGTTTGGGAAAGTTCTAGAAATGTCACAGATTGTTTTGAAACTGTGCATAAGGATTGGTAGAAGAGCTGTTTGGGGGAAGCGTTCATAGCCACGCCCTCACCAATCATCATTCACTAATGTGACCTAATTTTGAAGTGTCTTCATTAACGGCGATTCAAACTTAATATTTAAATGTTGTTTTTATAACTAATGTTTTGCTTTTTTTTTTACTTTCCTTGTTTTTTTTTTTTGCCATTACTGATGATTTCTCACATGTCCTTGAACGGCCCAGCATGTTCCCCTGGGGTACGGGTACCACACTGGTTGGGAGCCGATGCCGTCGGAGAGCAATGCCTGGCACATAGTGGACATTAACTGGTGTCTGTTGTTGGACATGCAGTGTTTTCCAGGACCTTCGAGGTGCTTGAAACTTAGAATGGTGGACATTGGGAGTTGTTTTTCTGTCTCTGTGAACACCACCCCACAAGGGCAGCTCCCCAGAGTAAGTGGCAGTGTGAGTGCGATCAAGCCTGAGACAGCAGTGCCAGATTCCAGAGATTTCTCTGGGTCTTGTTTCCTATGTGGTTGTCTTACTTCTCTACCTTTTCCTCTGTAACCAAGGGTTGAGGTGGTGGCATTTTTGTCAAACAGAGCAAAGAGGAAATGGAGACAAGGGGAAGGAGGAGGGACAGGTGTAGGTGGCTGTAGTTCAGAGGGCATCTAGCTGTGTGACCTTATTTCTGGCCTCAGTTATTACCATCTATGAAGTGGGCCTGATGTTTGAGGTCATCTCTGAGGTTTTTCACAGACCTCTAAGCTGTCCATCAGTAGTTCCAGCAAGGTCTTGGTACACATCCCATGACTGTCTTTCACATTTAGTAGGAGAACCTCTAGATAAAATTACGTGTGCCTCTCATCTGCCCTGTGGGGTTCAGAATTGTTTCCTAGACCTGGATTGATGCTGTTAAAAATAATACCTTTTCTTATTTCTTATATTTCCATGAGAAATTCCTTTTGGGTTTCAGACTATTTTCTTCTCCCCTCGGTGAAACACAGCATGATTCGGAGTGCTGCCTAACTCAGCTGTGGTTTTAGCATCATCTCTGAGGGGACAGGCTGAGTTCTGACTCCTGGGTTGGTTTCGACAGCTCCGCACTCACGCTGTGGCATCTAATGTAGTTGTTCAGGTTTTCACCCCCATTCCTACTCACTAATAGAAAATTAATTACAATCAGATAAGAAATCATACAGGCCAACCGTCACCTCGGCCGAGCGGCATAAAACACACCTCTTTCCTACTCCAGATGGTTGTCAATAAAAAGTGACATTTAAAAACGCTGACTAAATTCAAACCTGTGAAATGCTTTCTTCCATAATTTAAATTTATTTGGGGAGAGATGTGCAAGTCTGTTTTGTTATAATGCCTATAAGTGTATTAATCTCACAAAACTTGAATATCTGGAGCAGTTGTACATTTTCCTAAAAGCTTTTCTAGGAGAAACCTAACAGATTCCATTTAACCAAATGAGCCTCCCCCACCTCCCTAGCTCAGGGGGACTGAAATAAATGTGCCTATTTTCTCCTTTGCACTTGTCACCTGTCTTTCCTGGCTTTTCGGTGCGGGCTTCAAGGTGACATCTTCATGAGCAGATGGGCCTGCTAAGAGCTCCTTGGGAGGGAGATGGGAACGCCTCTGAGATAACACTAATAAATGTGCTATGTCAGAATGCCCCTTTCTTCCTGGAGAAACCTGAGGCTCAAATTGTGAGATCTCAGGTGGAGTAGAAGCCTTTCTTGAGTGATGACTCCTTTAGGTGTCCCCTAAAAGAAAGAGCTGCTGGGACTCCAGGGTGGCAGGTGAGAGTGTAGTGTGTGGGGAGAGGGCTATGGAAAGTTTGTGCACATAGACACACACAGGCTCCTACAAGTGGACTATTCTTGGGGCTAGCTGTGTGACTTTGGGCAAGTAACAACCTCTCTGAGCTTCCATTTTCCAACTTTAAGATGAGAGTGTTAAGGGTATCTGCTGCATAGGATCATTCTTAGGACCTAAGAAGGTGTAGGTAAAGACAGCAAATGTCTAGCTCTTAACAAATCTGAGCTTTTATTAGCTATAATTTTTTGGCAAGTTCTCCTCACCCCCTGTGCATTAGACTATGCCTTATTCTTATTGGAACAATGAAAAGATATAAACTCTCTGAGCACTAGTGCTTTTTCTGCAACTGTAGTGTTTCTGTGAGGACTGGGTACACACCTCCCTGGTGATTGGGTCTGCTGGAAGCATTGGGGCCGGCCCCTGGCTTCCAGCCCCTGGTTGTGTGTTGGGTTTGGTGCAAGGCTGTTCCGCAGCCCTGGTTGGGAGGCAGGCCCTCTCTCTGCTCTGCCCCATGCCCGCCCACTGACTGGCTTCGGCAAAGGTGGGCCATTAGGGTGTGGGGTGGGGAGGGGTTCCCAATGGCTACTCTGTGGGTAAGTCTGTAAGTGGCTGTGGAAGGCCCCCCACCCCATGACAGTAGGAAGCACCCCTGATTTGTCTGGAGCTAGACTTTCTTCTCTTTGATCCACCCTTTTCCTTGTTTCTTGCCAGTTATTGGGACCATATTGCACCCAGCAGCTTGGCTAGTAGTGGTGCTTAAGTCTTCTCAAGGGCCCTCTGAGATTCTGAGTGCTTGCTGAGGGCCCTGCAAGGACGATTTTGATGGCCACAGTGGTAATCACCCCGCCACACTCTTTGTAAAACTCTGAAGACGAGTTATGTTCAAGGCTCTCTCGATCCCTCAAAGTGGAAGCAGTATGCTGTAATTCCCGGGCTCCCTTTGCAGGGAAATGCAGTGTATCTTTTCAGATTTGCTGTTCTGGCTGGACAAGGTGGACAAGGAGGGACCAGGCATCTGTTGGGCACAGGTGGAGTTGGGACTGCAGAACTTCCTTGTAGACCTCAGGGGTCTCCTTGTTCATTTGCAAATCTTCTTGTCCAAAGCTGGCCTGAGCCCCTTCTCAGTAGAGACTCCAGCAGTCATGAAGGCCTTTCACTGCATCATTTGCACTCACCGTAGGAACCTGCAGGGTCTGCATAGGCTGGCTGGGGTTATGGTAGCTGGTTAGGTACAGCCTCTAGTTATGGGGACAGGCAACAAGAATTGATTGTATTGGTAAGCTGACCAGATGTACCGTTTTAAAATGGACAGAAAACAACAGTACTGCCCCATTTCAAATGGTACGTCTGGTCAGCCTACTGACACTATATAGCCCAGTGAGACTAGGCTGACCATGTGTACCGTCTATGGGACAGGACTGCTGTTTTTTGTCTTGTTTTAAATGGTACCTCTGGTCAGCCTACATATTGGGACTGTACTTGGAGCACTGTCCTTGTCTACCCTGTGGCCTGGTGATCACCTGAGCTGGCCAGAGGCTGCAGGGTCCATGGCCACAGCCGTGTAACACATGGCTGCCAGAGAGGGGTTGAGGAGACCATGGTCATCTTAGAGCCTGCGAGTGAACCAGCCTTTGCAGATGAGTCAGCTTATTTGTAGTTTCGTCAGTGAGACTCACTTCAGGACAGACAATTCTGAGAGGATGAAAAATAATCCTGTTGAGTTTCAGGGAATGTTGGTCTCATGGTCCAGAAAAGAAGTTAAACTGTCTTGGATTAGGCAGGCTGTGTGTGTGTGTGTGTGTGTGTGTGTGTGTGTGTGTGTGTATGATTCTTTATTAAAAATCATTTAAAAAATACAGATGAATTGCATTAAACACAGTTTGGAAAGGCTGATTTTTAATCCCTACACAAATTATCTTTCCTCTGCTTTGTGGGGTCTTCTCTCAAATGGTGGGGTCTGCACCCCAGACGGCACATGGTTGAGAGCTGCTGTGGTGGGGGTGGGCCTGTGCAAGGAATAAACATTTTCAGTGACAAGACAAAAGTCACAGGTTTTTGTGTTTTTGTTTCTTAATACTAAAAATACAAGACAGCTCAGCAGCGAAGCTCTGGGTACTCCCTGGTAGGCTTGCGAGAATGAGCTAAGCTCTTGCTTGTGGAAGCTTGCAGCACACCATGCCTAGCACCTCCCCCCCAAAAGTATGACTTTTCACGGTTACATTATACAGTCCTTCCTTGATGTCCCCACTCCTGGCGTATTTGAAACATTTTCTGGCATTTCTTTTAGCATCTTATGTGCTCTGCTGTGACTCAGAAAAATAGAACTTTCAGCAAAAATGAAGAGCTTAGCTAAAATATAAAGTATAAGTGCACATATCTGAGGTTGTATGTGCCTCCCACAGTGCATCTTTGGGATGGCGTCACTGGTGCACAGATGGCCCTCTCCCAGCCCATTGCTTTGGCTAAAACTTCTGGCCCTCTCTCTTCTCCCAGCTGCCCACGGTGTCAGAAAACCAAAATGACGCAGTGCACAGGGTACCTGCTGGTTGGCCTCTTTGCCCTGTGTGTGGACTCCAGGTTATGGTAGGTTGGTGTGTTTGGGACTCTCCACATAGTATTTTTCATGCTGCTTGTTCATTTTCAGGAACAAACAGGTGCTATGGCATGAGATTTTTTTTTGATCACTTAACTAGGAAGAAATTATGGAAATGTTACCTATAAAATCACTATTAAACCCTGTTAATCTGCCAGATTCTCAAATTAGAGAATCAGTTAGATTTGTTAAGTATTTGTTTAGCTGTGGTCTCTAGGTGACTCCTGCTTTATTTACTCTCATAATTTCCCCAAAGATTTGTTTTTGTCTTCCTGAGAGAAGAATGTGTCCCTGCATATTCTATCAGATGCTCCTCGAAGGGATAGGGGCAGAGAGATAAATTAAGCAAATACTTCAGATTTGTTACTGTATTTTTGTGAGCTGTATAAGTTAATGATCCAAGGCCAGATACATTGCTTAATGCCAGACACAATCACACTAAAGTGCTGCTTTTCCTGGGGGAGCTGAGGATGGATCACAGTTCAGATTTCCCTGGCCTGTCTCCTGTGGTGATGGGGACCTGCCTCATGCCACTTTATCTTGGACCAAACACTTAGTCTCCAGGCCCAATTATTATTTCAAAGGCAGGAGTTACTGTCATTGTGTTACCTTGATACAACCCGTCAGCTAACAAGGCTGCCTTACTGTTTGCACATACCCAGAAATCGCAGGCAGCAGTTTGGACTCACTGCACGTCCTGTCAGCTGGCAGAATGGGCCCTGTGTGGGCGAGATAGGTGGTCACCTGTATAGTGTGAGCTGGTGGGGAAGGGTGTCCTCGGAAGGCTCCTTGTTCTATCCAAGACTGACCCTGCCATTGCCATTCCAATAGTTTGTCTTCCTCCTTTTAGGTTCTGATGACTGTCTTTGGAAAATTATCATTAAACATTTGCTTGATAAATATTTAGTGAGCATTTACTGTGTGCAGAGTATAGTAGTAGCCTTTGTGGGTAGGAAGGTGTGTGTGTTCAAGAAGGCTTCCTGGAGGAGGTGTTTTCTGAGTCTTGAAGAGCTGGTGAAATGTTTTGCCCAACCTTTTAGTCATGAGTAGTAGGTCTTAATGTTATTCCCATTGGTTGGAGGAAGAACGGAATCTCAGAGAGGGTAACTTGCCCAAGGTCAAGAACTAGTGCGTGAACTTCCGAAGTCTCTCTCTAGAGCCCACATGCTCAATCACTGTAACTTAATACTTGACAGACAGGCAAAATCCACAGTTTGACCCAGTGTTGGCAAAGAAAAGAAGGAGGCATTTGTGCAGCAAGAGGGCAATGAGTAAACCTAACCTCCTTCAGGCCTGGCTCTGTGAGCGCAGGGCAGCCTGGGATGAAGAGAGTGATGTGAGCCCCTTCCTTAAAAAGTGTATGACTCAGAGAGACAAGGCTGGGAGAGCTCTGATTGGTAGAAATAGGTAACTATGGCCATCTCTATGGCCCAGATGCCAGTCTCCAGGAGATGTCAGTCTTCAGGAGATGGCAGTGAGCAGTCCATAACTGCCGGTATCCACACACACACCATGTGGGGGCACTGTCCTCAAAGGGGAGAAGGGGTGGGCTGCTCCCATCAACTCTTGGATCCACCTAGATGCCACTGCTACTTCAGAGGTCACAAGAATCCCTGGAGCTCCCTGCATCCCACTTCCTGAAGGAATTCCTTGGAAAAACGCTGGCCCTTTGACCTGGCATCCTAGAAGGAGCATGGAGCAGGAGCTTCTGGACCAAGAGTCTAGAAACCTGAGTTCTGATGCTGCCTCTGTTGCTCACTTACTGGGTGACCTTGGGCAACTTACTCAGAATCTCTAGGTCTGTTTCCTTCATCTGTTAAATGACAGTAATACTTACGGGAAGTAGATGTCAATGGATGTGGAAGTGTTTTGAAAATTTCAAAGTAGGAAAGAGTGAGGCTCTTTGCCTCACTTCTTAATGTTGTACTAGTTTCTCATTCTGTGGGGCGGAAGGGATTGTTGATTCTCCTCCAAGATCCCCTGAGTGGCCATGAATTGGTCCAGTCACATTTTGCAGCCAGACGAGCCTCTTCATAATCTCAGCATTAAGAACTAAGTTACTTTGGATGGGTGCTTAACCTCTCTGTGTTTCTCCCCTGACTTGAAAGTGAGGGGACTGGGTTCTGCCTTGCAGGGTCATTACAAAAATTAAACGGGGAGATGCATGAAAGGCTCCTGAAGGAGAGTAGGTGCTTAGACAATGTCAGCTGGCCTCCCCGCTGTGACCACCACCCCTCCCCCACAGCCCCGTGGTCGTGTATGTGCGCATGCGCACGCACAGCCGCTGCTGGTGCAGTGGGCATGGCTCTCCTGTCTTAGGTCCAACCCAGTGTCCCCCAGGATTGGGGGCACCCCTGCCCCGATTTCTGCCACATTGCCGAATTCCTGAATTCATGTTAAAAAATATTTTTCTTTAAATCAGTTCTCTCTCCCCCCAACTTAGTTTCAAGTGACAATACATGTGAAACCACAGGTTTAATGTACATGACAAATTATTTAAATTAAAAAAAAGTGTAGCACATACCCCTGAAAGTCCCCAGTGTACCAGAAACACTGTGCTAATTGGCTTGTCTGAGCGACCTCCATGCCGGCTGGAAGCGTTTTCTGCTGCTTCTCCAGAAGTGACTGGGGGCATTTGGGAGGTTGGTTGGTGGAGGGAACAGCCCTGGCCGAATGGCAATGGGGAACCCCGAATCCAGTTTGGCAGTTGGGTGCGGAGGTTTGAAATCTCCATGTCTGAGTCTGGAACCCAGGTCTGACCTGAGTCTGCCACCAGGAGTGGTACAGGCGGCAAAGACACGCGGCTTGTGCAGGAGAGACTCCCGGAGCTCTGAATGGGCACCGCCCACGTGACACCATAGCTTTCACGTTGGCTCTGGGGGCTCTGGGATCCTTCTGGGGGAATGATGACCTTTGGTTGACATTTCTATCCAGGCTGTCCGCAGGGACTAGGGCACGCTGGGATGGACTCCCACAGGCTAGCAGCATGCTTGTGGACTGGCCCCCTGGGCTTACCCCTTCCCCTCAGGAATGCCCCCCTCCCCCAGGCCTTGCAGGGCTGAGCCAGTGTCTCTTCCAGCTGCACTGCAGGAAGGTCATTGCCGCTCCATCAGCCCCTCGCCTCACCATAGCCCTGCCTCCTCCTCTCCGGGGCGCACTCGGTGGGGCCGGGCGATTATTTTAGTTATTAAACACTGGCCGTCGGAGAGGCTTCGCCGGGCACCGAGTGCCAGCTCTGGTATTGCCGGGACGTGGGGAGGTGCCCAGGCCTGGATGGCGTGTCCTCCTGCTTACCCCTGTGCTTGCTGACCGAGACCTGCTCATCCCAATGAAAATGAATCCTGTTCATTGCGCGGGCTGCACTCTCATTCTCCTCTGAAGAGAAATGTGGTTTTAATTCCAGACGTCAGATGGGATGACTTGTGTTCACGGGGCTGAGAAATCATTCTGAAGAAAATTACTTTGGCACGCCTGACATTTGTATGGATTGCTGATGAATTAAAGGAATGGATCCAGATCACATCAGAAATATTTAACCATCACAAAAAATTGTGGCCGGCGAAAAACAAAATCCAATGAAGCTATAAAGCTGTCGGACCCTCCTTCTGAGCTGCAGAAATGCAGTGCTCTGGGACCGTGTCACTGCATAAGTGTGCCTCACAGTGGGCGGTCTGTAAGAAAGAGAAGACCCCGGGACAGAAATGAGGAGGGGAGGTCTGGGTTCTGCCCCCAGCTCTACCCACTGGCCACCATTTGCCGTTGGGCAGGAGTCATTCCATCTCATTGGACTGAGGTCGTTGACTCCACTTGAGTATCTGGTGAAAGCTTTGCCCCTCCCTGGAAAACACAGACACACCCCACAAAGTATTTTCACACAATGCCCGGGCTTGGTGGGCCCCTTGAAGCCCATCCATGGGCCCCTCAGCCCTGCTGTCTCTCCCTGCTCTAGAGACTATCTTAAAACCCAGTTGATGTGATGACACGCTTCTCCAGTGGAGGAGGTGCTGGAATCGGCGCTCAGTTCCCATGGGCTCTGTCCCCTGGTGTCGCACAGTGAACAGTTATGAACACCTTTTGTGTGGGAGGCCGTGGGCCAGATGAGGGGGTGCAAAGCTGGACATACCCAGTCTTCTAAGAAGGCTGTTCATGGGGTCGTGAATATTATTGTTGGAGAGGTAGGTTTGAGTCCAATTCTAACCTCGTGATGAGTGCGAATCCTGTTCTTTGTGTTCCTACACAATCCACTGTGCCTTAGTTTCTTCATGTGTACAATAAGGTCAATAATTCTTGGGCTTTCTACCTCTCAGAATTATCATGAGGATTGGATGTGTTCCTGTATTAATTTTTTAAACATTGATCATTAGGTGCTATGGGATTGTAGTATATAAAGGGGTTAAGTTGTAAAACTACTATTAATTAAGTTTTGCAGTCTACTCATAGAAACAAGATCTTTGCCAATAAAAAAGCAAATAAAAATATAAAAATGGAAGAAAGGCATTACCTAGGGTTCAGCTAGCTGAATCCAAAGATACTCACTTTGAAGGATTTGTTTTAACTATTATATTGTTATATGAGTATAAATCATCATGTTAATTGTAGAAAAATAGAAAATATTACTTATTTAAAAACAAAAACAAATCTAAAACACATACCATCTATCGTCTAAGCAGTTGGAGACAACCACTTTTGATCATTGATGCAAAACCTCTGGACTTTGGGATGCATGCACATATAAGTCCAGACAATTAATTTCACAAACTCATCCTAGATAAAGTGCTACCTACCTCACTGCTGAATATCACTACGGTCACCTTCAGAGTACTCCCCTTGGGAAGCTGTGCACCGATGCCAGCACCTAGTCTGCCCTTCAAAGCAGTTTTGGAACTCTTTTCCTGAATGCCCATCAGAGCTATTGTCATACCAACATCTGACAGTTAGGTTTACAAACTTCCCACTGTGCACTTACATTGGCAGCACTGTACAAACAAGTCAGTAAGGTGTCATAATCTTAAATGACAGCTCTGATGACCATTCCAGAAAAAGAGTTCCAAAATTGCTTTGAAGAGCAGACTAGGCGCTGGCATTGGTGCACAGCTTCCCAAGGGGAGTACTTTGAAGGTGACCGTAGTGATATTCAGCGATGAGGTACGTAGCACTTTTTCTAGGGTGAGTTTGCAAAATTAATTGTCTGACCTTGTACATGGAAATGAACTTGTTTATTTATTTAACAGTATTTAGTCAGAGTATACAAATGGTCCTGGCCTTGAGTTAGGCACTTAAGTCTATAATGGTAAACATCATAGATGTGGTTCTTCAAAGACATAGTCCTCTAAACTGGGAGGCATTTATATGAATATATAATTGTAACTGTCACTTTCTGTGAACATAAGTATGCACATACATGAGTGTACTTGCTCACACTTCCTTTCTCAGCTGGAACTGTGCTCTATTTATTGCTTCGCTGTTGGCCACTTTCCTTCCATAATGGACTGTGAACTTTCTTCTATGTCAGTTAATACATGTATCAGTTATCTGTTGCCTATCAAACAACCACAGAGCCTCAGTGGCATACAAAGTAAGTGTTGGTGTGTGGAGGTGGCTGGGGTTGGTTCCTCCTGGCTAGTCTCTCTGGCTGTCAGCTGATTGGATGGCCTCAGCTCTCCTAGACAGCTAGGACATCTCTGAGTGTCTCATCTCTCAGCAGTTAGCTCAGGATGTTCTTATGATCAGGGCCAAGGCACAAGAGCAGGAACGGAAGCACTTGAGTACATCTCAAGCTTCTGCTTGTGTCATGTCTGCTAACAAGGCACATGACTGGACCCAGTGACAGACTGTAAGACCACTCCAAGGTGACATGGTCAGGCTGTGTATATAGAGAAGGGAGAATACTTGGGGCCTTGAATGTATAATAATTCATCCTTATTGCCCTTCTTAGTTGTTGCACGGGATTCTCCTCTGCGCCAATAGATGGGTGGGATTTTAGACAAGGGGTATTTTTTGGCAGAGGTGTGGAGATAGCACTGGATTTGTGGGGCAGGCTCTGCCCATCTGCCAGGAGCAGGGGGTGGAGTGCCTTGAGTACTGGAAGGAGGTAGTTGGACTTAATCTTGTTGGTAATTGGGAGATGCTACAATAAAAGCAAGGTCTCAAAAGATGAATCTAAAAGTGATATTTGACATGCATTTGGGTGAATAGAGAGGCTGGAGAAAGGGAAACAAGTCAGTAGATACTGAATAATCCAAGTGTGAGCCAAGAAGTAGAAGGACATGGAGAGGAAGGGATTAACCAAGACAACTAAATTAATAATTGTGACTTTCATTGAATTTATGCTGGGTGCCTGCCAGGTACTATGCCAAATGCTTTGTGTTATTATCTGTAATCCTCACAGCCCTATGAACTATGTACTTGCATTATACTCCTTTACAGATAAGGGAACTGAGGCATAGCAATTCAGTAGGGAGTGTAAGGTCCCACAGCTACTTAGTGACAGTACAGGGATGCGAGCCCATGTTGTCTATCTCCAGGACTCACACCCTCCACTGTAGCTCCAGGATTCACTCCTGGTAGTAGAGGATCCTGCTGAGAGACATTTAGTAAGACCCAGTCATGGTTTATGGAAGGAAAGAGGAAAAGGGACATACCGTGGAGGTGATCGAGCGTTCTGTTGTAGGAGTAGCACGCTTGACAGTAGTAGGAAACCTAGGTGGAAGTCATTTTGTGTTCTGGGCGGTGGGGTTTTTAAAGTTGCTGAGGTTGGGATGGAGATGGATGTCCATCGGGCAGTTGGATGTCCACAGACCACCAGCGGACGCAGTGGTGAGGTCCTGGAACCTGTGGGATGTGTCCAAGGAGAAGATGGGAAGAGCAGAGGGGACTGGTAGTGGAGCCTTGAGGGCAATTTTCATTTGAGGATTAGGAAAAGGAAGTGGGGTCCGTGGAGGGGTGATCTGAAAGGTAGGGGGGAAGACGTGGATACAATAGAGTTGTTGTGTCCAGACTAAAGGGAGGGAGTTTAACGATGGAGCGATGGTCTGTGGACGACTGGGAAGATCCATTAGGAGGAGGGAAAATGAGGGGACTTAACGGATTGGCCACGTGGAGGTCAGTGGGGATGTTGGGCAGAGCAGTTTCTGGAAGCTGTGGATGGCAGGTCTCGTTGCCGCCTGGGCAGAGTGACTGACAAGGACAGGACTTGGGGGTCAGCTTTAGAGCTCGCACTTAGGGCACCTGGCAGCCAGGACCATGGTCGGTGGTGGGGCCAAATGTGGGGGTCAGGAGGAGACTGGTGGGGATGCGTGAGGGGGCCTGAGAGCAGCCAGGAGAAACATGAAGGACGGAGGCCAAGAACAGGCAGAGGAAGAGGCCTTAACTGCAGATGGAGGGGGAGAGGGATGGACGGATCTGGGAAGACCTGAGTGGGTTTGGGGGCGGGTGGGGCTCCGAGAAAAGGGGCGGCCTCATTCGGATGCAGGGCAGCAGCCTCATCGCTGTGTCTTCGCTCAGTTTAAACTCCCCCCCAGTTAATGCTTCCCACACAGCAGTCAGCCTGCGTGCTGCTGGCTCTTCCTGTTGGGGTTCCTGCCGGCTCTTCAGCCCCACTCAGCCCCATCCTCCCCCAATACTCCCACCTACTCTGTTTTTTTTTTTTTTTTTTTTTTTTTGAGCTTGGAGTGTTCGACACCTCCTCTCCCCCAACTTGCTCTTTCTTAAGTCCAGGCCTCCGGTCAGGCAGTTGACCTTGGGCCTGTCCCCTGCGTTGGTCATCTGGAAAGGGCGGTGCTGAGTGCCTGGCACCTATCTCTGGGCTGGGAGCCCAGCTCCGCTCTCCTGAGGGTCGTCGAGGCAGCTGGTGGGAGTCTGGGAGCCCAGAAGGTCTGTGGGGATGGGGACTTCTCTGGTGCTTCTCAGGCCCTCTGTCACGCTCTCCAGAGGCTGACCAACTGCCCTCTGCCCCGCCAAAGTCCTCCTTTTCGTGCTTCTTTTTAAAAATAGACACAGAAGAGGCAAATCAGACCTCACAAGGACCTTTTTTCTTTAGACAAATAGCTGGTATTCCCATTAACATGGTAATTTCCTTTGTTTAAAAAGGCAGATGCGGTCAAATTAAACTAATCTAATTTGCAGTTTTTCATTAACAATATATACGAGTTGGGCTGGGAGGCTTTTTGGGTCCCAGGGGTCATGGCATTAGCAGTCACAGGAACAGATGTCCTTTATTTGCTTACAGATACGTATAGCTTCAGGCAAGCATCGTTTCCTCACGTTGACTTCTCTGTGACCTTGTTTCAGACCACGGGGGATGTCTGTCTGCCAACTCGTCTTGATTTTGCCCTTTTTATTAAATAGGAAGTCCCTAGTACCCCTGGGTTGCAGAGTCCCTCGTGGAGGGAAGAGGAGAAGGGTCGCCTCTAACTGTTAGGGAACCTTGTAGGAAGATGTGGATTTTATATGAGAGCAGAGAAAAATGCAAAGCCCTGCATGAAGCTGCGGGGTGTGGAGCTGTGCCCTGACCTCACATACGTGGGTCTGAGTGGGGAGGACACTGGGGGGCAGGGGGGGATGGGGGCCACTGTGTTCCCGCATGTTGAATGGGCTCTTGACTGCTCACATCCCAGAATTTATCCATGCCATTTATAGCCTGGGATTTGCCCCTGAAGGGTCAGCCTTAACAGAAGGTCATGTGCTCTTGGCATTAGGACAACACAGCTTAGTGGGATGAAGCTCAAATGATGTGGTCAACTGGTTTTTCTTGAGTCCAGGACTTGGGTGACATCCATTCCTTAGAGTAGTTTTGGCATCTCGGAGACCTGGATCAGAGCTCCGGTCCTGCCGGTTGCAGCTTTGTCGCCCCACGTGTGTGAAGTTGGGGTGCTGGTGTGCTGAGACTTGGCGTTGAGTGCTCCATGCAAACTTGGCACATAGCAGTAGTCATAAATGGTGGCCTGAACCATCACCACCAGCTTGGGATTGCATGTTGGGACCATGTATGTGAAATCCACAAAGCCAGGGGCCCCTCCAACTTCCGTGTCACCTCAGCAATGGCACATGAACCCTGATACAGGGTGTGGTCCCCTGATGCACTGTGCTGTCAGAACTTACAAGAAGTTGAAGCAGTATTAGAGCACAGGGATAGAAATGTTTTGGATCCACAAAGTCATGCAGGCAGTGGTTGGTTGGGCAGAGGGCTGGAAGCTTCTGAGGGGCAGACAGGACCTGAGCAAAGTGTTCTTGGAAGTCTAGAAGGCTCTTCGCCCATCTTACAGTCCTGGGTGACGCTGGAGCTTGTGAGGAATTAGAGGCACTTCTATACCATTTTAAAGAGAGCTGATATACTTGGAAGTACATGTTTTATTTGGATTATAACTTTTAAGCCTGCAGTGAGCCATCTCCCAGGAAGTGTGTGCAGTGTGCTTTACATCCTGGCTTGATTGGTCTTTGGAACGAGCCTGAGGTATTTTGCTGTGGTTGGCCTATTTTCTTGCCTACCTAAATTATGCCAATTTGTGGAAAGCACGGGGTACAATGACAAGTGAATGGTCTGTGGCAAATTCTCTCTCCTGCTGCCCTTTTCTTGTCAGTGTCACAGCTGTGAGCGTTGGCATGTCCTCCAGAAAGATTTTCTTTTCCTCTTAAATGTTTGTCTAAAATTAATTTTGACTCTTTGGAAGAGGGTGCTGAGCTGTAAGAGGGTTTTGGAGAACGAATCTCAGCCTGACAGAGGAGCCGAGAGCTGCAGACTCGTTGTGATACGTGAGTGTCGCAGCACAATGGAGCCTGGGTCCGATCTATGTAGAGCTGGGGGGTGAGAGCAGCCATCATGCCATTGACTAGATCCAGAGGCTGGAGCCTTAAATGCTGTCACACTGTGTGGCCTGCAAGGGCAGGAGATGACATGGTTGTGATAGGCCCGCAAACCCTGAACATTTGGCTGCGTATCAGGGAAAATGGTTGTTTTTTAAGAACATAATTTGCTCACCTGGCTTTTGCTATACGACGTCTTGTGAATTCGGCATTAAGTTCCCCATGTCCCTTCCCCATGGAGATGGCATCAAAGAACGTGGGAAGAACTTGGCTTAACATTCGAAAAGGATGTCAGTGTCTGATGGGTTCTTTGCATCTGATGGCTTTATGTTGCTGTGTGCATCCATCCAGTTAGCACCCAGCACAGGTGACAAAACTCTCATCCACTTGGCTGTGGGCCCCGGAGGGGACTGGGTCTGCTTCGCTTGCTGTTGCATCCCTCCCTGCTGCCTAACAGAGGCCTGGCGCACAGTAGGAGCTCCATGAATACCTGCCAAATGTATGTATGGACAGAGTCTTCCTATTTGTGGATTAGATTTCATATTACAGGTATTTCCTCTATGCCACTGACCAAGAGTTTTGCTTTAACCGTTCCCATTTTTCTCCTCGGTTTTAAGTGAACTTTCAGTTGATCCTGGGTAGACGAGGTAGGATGTAGTTTAACAGCCTGGCTCCTGGCCTCAGCTTGTTCTGTGTTCTCTGTGGGTTTTGCCCATCACAGTGTGAGTACTGAGTCTTGCTCATGCGTATGTCCTCTGAAGCAAGGGCCGCAAACTGTAGCCCAGCGCCTGCTTTTGTAAATTGTTGGGGTACACAGCCATGCTCACTCGTTGGCACAGTGTCTGGGGCTGCTGTCATGCTATAACACAGAGCTAAGGGGTTGTGACAGAATCCCTGTGGCCCCAGAAGCCTGAACTCTTTCCTCTTCAGCCCGTTACAGAAAAGCTTTCCTGATCTCTGCTCAAAGGTAGCCAGGAGGTGCTTGGCACAGGCTGGGTACCTGCTAGGGCGTGTGTTCTGTGAGGGTCTGAAGAGCAGATGAGAGAAGCAGCTCACCAGTCCGCAGGAGGGGTGTTCATTTTAGGGGCTGTGGAGGAGGTGAGGGTGCGCAGCCCTCTGGCACGGTGCGGATGGCGGCGTGTGTTGTGGCACCTCCCTTGGACCCCGAGGAGGAGTGGTGGGCAGCGCTCATTTATTTAGTTACCTGGTATTTATGGATCCAAGCAATTGCTGAGCACCAAGAACGAATCATTATTCTGGTATTGAACGCATTTACTTGCCGATTACTCTGTGCCATACCTGTGTCGTCTGAGGGGTTCATAACAGTCCTGCACAGCTATAAGGCTCTTGTTCCTCAGATGGTACTGGTTGAGGCCCAGAGGTTAATTCACATGTCCAGGGTCACACATTATTAGCCAGTGGCAGAGCCAGGTTTCAAGCACGGCTGTGCCTGTCGGGGCAGCCCACGGTATTGCTGCGGAGACCACACTCTTGGGAGGTGCATATCAACAAGCATGGTCCCTGCTCTTACACGGTTTGTAATCTGGAGGGGGAATCTGAATTGTCTCAAATTCTTTTTGGAATGAGGTCTGAGGAAGGCTTTCTGGATAAGAAGATAAAGATGTAAAGATGACTGTGATAATAGCAACGTGTAACGTTATCATTTACTATGTGCCTGACACCATGCAAAGGATGTTATAGACATTATCTCTTTTAATCTGAATAATCCCCTGTAATAGGCATTGTAGGGTTGAATCGTGTCTCCTCGCCACCCCACCAGGGAATGCCTCAGTCCCAACCCCTGGTACATTCTTTGGAAACAGGGTGTTTGGAGATGTAATTCATTTAAGGATCTTGAGATGAGATCATCTTGGATTTAGTGAGGGCCCTAAATCCAATGACTGTGTCCTTGTAAGAGAAAGGAGGGGCAGTGTGACACAGAGACACAGAGGGGAAGACCATGTGAAGAGGGAGGCAGAGGGTGCAGTTGTGATACCAGAAGTCAGGGAACGACCAGAAGCTGGAAGTGGCAAGAACTCTCCCCGAGAGCCTTTGGAGGGACCATGGCCCCATCAACACCTTGATTGTGGACTTCTGGCCTCCAGGAAGGTGGGGAAATAAATTGAGGCCATCAGGTCTGTGGTAATTTGTGTGACAGCAGCCCTGGGAAACTCAGGCACGCACCATTATGATCTTGCCGGGAGACGTCGAGTTAGTCGCCCAGTGTGGCCCTGACGCACACCCACGTTAGTGTGCTTATCTTAGATGCTGGGCAGGGTTTGGGTCCAGGGTTGGCAGTTCCCTGACCCAGTGTTGCTGTGCTCAGCGTCCCCCTGGGAAGCTCTGCTGTTGATTCTAGGTGAGCATTTCTCAGAGGCCCCATTCCCAGCCTCACAGGGCACGGTATCTGTCTGCCTCCTGTGTCCCCACAGGGAGCCTCCCCGGCCATATGTCCCTGCGATGCTGACAGCCCACGGCCACCGCGCTTGTGTGTGGAATCGAGCCCATGCGGCTTATGCCAGCTGGGAACACAGAGGGCAGCCTCGGAAAATGTGCTGGGTATTGGTCAGCCCCGAGCCTGTGCCCTGCCCTCCTCAGTCACGGACTTCCTCTGCTGGCCAGAGGGAAGGAGTAAAGTCGTCCTGACTAGATGACCTTGGGAAGCCTACATTCATGGGGGTGATGAGTGTGATTCGAGAACTTCCAGAGTCTCTCCCCAAATTGCCCTTCCCCATCCCCTGTTCTTGGGGACGTGGGGTAGTTAAAATGCAGCCAGCCAGCTGGCTGCTGGTGTTGTCAGAAAAATCAGCTGTGGACACTGAGAGCTCAGTGCGCCAGAGGGTGGGAGGAAGAAAGACTTAGAGCTGCCACTGTGGGGCCCTACCCTGTGCCAGGCAGTGTGCTAAGATTTTTTTTTTAATTTTGTATGTTTTTATTTAACTTAAGCATCGTAGTAGCTCTTTGAGATGTTTTTCTGTGCCCGCTTACAGGAGGGCTTCAGTGACTGATCCAGGACTCACAGTAAGCGGCGGTGCTGGGATTGGAACCCAGGGGCCTTCAGGCTCCCAAGGCCTTTCCTGCTGCTTCTGGAGCACAGGGCGCGGTCTGGGAGAGGCTGCCCGGTGGGGCACTGTGGGGCTGCCCGGTGGGTGCAGGAGGGATTGCGGAAGCGGGATAGAAAGACAAGGGGATCGTCTTTACTTGTTTCCTGATTTTAACCAGTCTTCATCCAGCAGCCAGTCAGACTCCTGAGACCTTGTCACATCACATGCTTGCGTTTTAAGGTGAGCGTGTGTGAGCTGCAATGGGCGAGCCTGCCCCCTCTCTGCACCCTGGGATCCCTCGTCCTGAGCCCCAGCCTCTTTCAGAAGCTCTCACTTACATATTAGATGCACACAGACCGTTTGATTACCTGCTTAGGAAAATGAACCCAGAAGCTATTGTGATGACTATATAGCCAATAAAGCAATTATGTGAATGAATTTTCTGTTGAGTTGCAGCTTTGGGTATTATCTAACCTGTGGCATGACCTCTCCCTACATTTTCCCCTCCCCCAACCCCCCACTCTCTCTGTCCCCATCTCTCCGCCCTCAGTGGGTCCTTATGGTAGAGGGTAGGTACATTACATCGCAGATAGAGTGTGATACACGCACATGACATTTGCTCCACCAAGCTCTCAGCTCTGGTGAGTTTATTTGGTGTGGGTCTCAGGGAGTCGTTATATGAATATCTTAGAGGAAAAAAGGGAGAATGATGAATGCTTGGGAAGCTCTTCCCTGACATTCTAATTCTTACTCACTAAGTGTTAAAGTGGCCACATTTAGTCTGATGATTCAGTCTGGGTCGGAAATTGGTTTCAGTGCTCTCTCCGTTGGGGCTCATGAATTGATCCACGACTAAGGCCTGAATGACCTGAGAGATGAGTATGTTTGGCTCTGGAAAGGAAAGGTAGTCTTCAGTCCCACGCACCCCACAGTTTCTGTTGTCATGTCAGGCTGGTGACGGGCGTGATGGTACTGTCAGACACAGCTCGGCTTAGGAAGGGAGCATTTTATATTCACATCAGATGCTGACCTAATGTATGGTTTGGGGTTATTAAGCCAAAGAAATGAGCGAAAAGTGAAAAATCACTGGGCTGCCTTGTGTGATTTTTAAGTAGCACCGGTACCCTTCAGTGGGTGGGAGATGCTGCTTAGGAGTATTTGCATTCAACTTGGGAAGCAAAAACAAAAAACAAAACAAACCAACAAACAAAAAATGTATTAAGAGGCCTAGTCACTTGAACAGGTTTTTTTTGAACATTAAAAACTCTCCTGTTTTGTTAGGTGAAGCCACAGGATGTCACAGAAGGACATTCTCATATTACTGAGAATCTTCTTTTCTTTGCAATATAGATAAATCTGTATGTATCTGATCTCTCTTGTGTTTGAAGGAGATTAAACTAAGTTGTTACGATGAAACTCTTTTCAGGTGATTAGTTTTCGTTGTGATAGAAGGCTAGAAGGAGCTTTCATTCTAGTGCCTCTAAAACTCGATCCTGACCCTGTCAGTCCCAGGCTGGGGTTCTGGGCTAGCAAGTGCTCCTCGCTGACCTCTGCCGTGCAAGCACCCCAGCCTGGAGGCATGCCTGTGAGGTTGGGGGGTGACGGTAGCGTGTTCTGGTCTCGGTTGGCCTGCTGGGAGCAGAGGCTTGCTCAGGGTTCACTGCATGGCTGGAGTGGGGGAGGGGAGAGGCTCAGCAGTGCAAAGGCCAAGCCTGTAGAGAACCAGGAGCTGGATCAGGACACAGCAGAGGTCTCGTGGGTCTGGCTCTGCAGACCCCTCAGAATGTAGCACGTTGTCCTCCTGGCGCCTTTCCACCCTCCGCTGCCTCTCTCTCCCCAGCTGCTGACTTTCCTCGGGCCGTACATTCCCACTCCTCCTGGGGGGACCGAGGCACTTCTGGTGATCATGGGCTGCTGGCTGGTCTGTAGAGGACGACCTTTGCCTCAGGCACTGAGCGCTGGTCTAGCCTGCTGAGGCCAGGGAGAGGGACTGTCTGGTAGCAGCCACGACGACCCATGGTCATGGAACCCTGTCTGGCCACTTGGCTCAAAAAGGAGGCTGTCAGCATGTGGCTGTTGGCAATATCTTCACCTCCTCTCTGGCTGAGATCAGAACTCTGACCTCACCTGCTCGAAGAGCCTTTGGGCTCATTCAAGTTTCCGTCTCAGAAACTGTAGCCATCCATGCTTGAGACCAATTGCTGCTGTCCACCTCAACGTTCGCGGTTGATCATTAGCTGGCCCTTCCACATCTCACAGAGCTGGGGTGGCTATGCGCGGCCCACCTGCACTCCCAGTGCCACCACTTCCTCCCCTTCCCCATACCTGTTCTCTCCCTTCTTCCTCCAGCCTCAAAGCCACAGGATCTCAGATATCTGCCCGTGACTGTGACAGACTGCGGATCCCTCGGGCAGCAGTCCCCACGCAGAACAAGCTAAGAAGTGGAAGGGAAGAGGTGATGGCATTGTTTCTTCCAGCACTGTCTTGCCTGATTTCTTTTAAAACCTGTTAGATTTCTCTTTAGGACAGGGACTTAATTTCAGCGCTGATTTGACGAATTTGTTGACGTTGGAATCTGTCCATTGTGGAGAACATCAAGGGGTTTCTTTTGAACACATTAGAAGAGAATCCTGAATTCTGCTGCAGCTGCTGGCTATGAGAAGCATAAGAAGTAGCCTTTCCTTCCATGATTTACCTGTCAGCTTATTTAATTGCTTATGTCTTGTCTTGTTCCAAAAACTTAATTTATTATTCCGCAAGTAATGCATGTTCCTTATAGAAAATTAAAAAAAAAAAAAAAAAAAAAGAACCAGGAACAAATTATCTCTTGATACTTGGAAAACAAGACATCTCACATTGAAGTTCTTTCCTAAAGTTAAATCAACTTTATTCACAACTTGCCGAGATAGATGAGAGGCCCAGTGTCAGGCATTCCTCAAGGCTCCTTCCCTTGGGAGAGACTCAGGAGGGAGGGAGGGAGGGAGGGAGGCCCTGAGGCCCTGTGTGCCCTGACACTGACAGCTCCCCTCTTGTGGGGGTCCACACAGCCCGCCCCACGTGGGTTCCTTCCACACCAGGGGCCTGTGGTCCAGAGGAGTCAGGCTCCCCGCTTGGAGGCCTCCACACACATGCCCATCCCTGCCCTAGCCAACAACCTGGGTGAGGCCATTCCGAGTCACTGCTAGAGCACGTACACTGGGAGATGTTCATGGAACTGATTTGCCTTCTTGTGCCAAGACATCAAATACACAAAACTTGGAGGAGGGCTTGTCCTCCGCCTCGCAGTTCCTCCCCTCTCATTCTGAAACCCACAGACAGTATTACTTATACTTCTGTTCTTTACAAGTTCAAAGCTGGTTTTCTTCTTGGTCGGTTAGGGAAGCAAGGTGCCATGTTGGTGAGAATATTGCAGCAAAAATCCAAACGAACGAATGAACCAGAGATACCAATAAAAGTCTCAGTAACATATGCTTTTATGTACAAGGACACAGAAAGAGGAGGGCTCAAGTCACCCAGTGATTCCATTACCCACGCTTCACGGCTGTTAACATTTTGTTGTTGACCTTTTTCTAGTCTTTTTTTCTTTCTATGTGCATAAACTAAGGTGCACCAGAAAGGTTGGGGGCAGAGGTCCTGCATGCAGCAGTATTTTAAAGAGAAGCTGATGTGAACGAAAAACAAGGGCACGAAAAGAAAACGAGTCCGGGATTTACTTTTTCCATAAGGCTTATTCGCCTGCCTCGGTGCCGGAAGGGGGTTTCTTCTCCGAGGAGTTTGCAGGGCAAACCTGTCTGCGTGCTGAGTCTAATTAGTTTCTGAAAAGCTCCCTCCCCCCCAAATCCCAGGGGAGCTCTACTGGCTGAGGACCTTGTAATTGGTGAGCCACAACTCAAATCGGAGTGGCATTGTGATCAAACCCAGAGACCGTCATTACCCCTGGGCCTCTTGCATCAGAGCCGCTCCCACTGGGAGCATGCACCACCGGGGGTTCGTGGTGGGCCTGCATCACTTTTTTAAAAAAAAATTAAATTTACTGAGATAAATTGCTAATAACATTATATAAATTTCAGGTATACAGCACTGTGATTCAGTATCCGTGTACTCTATCGTGTGCCGACCACCGGAAGTCTTGTTTCCTTCTGTTGTATTTGACCCTCTTTACCTCCACCCTCTGCTAATCACTGTTGCGTTGTCTGTGTCTATGAGTTTGGTTGGGTTTTGTTTACTCGTCTCTTACGTTTTTGTTTTAGCATCCACATACAAGTAAAAGCGTACTGTCTTTTTTGTACCTTTCCCTCTGACTTACTTCACTTGGCACAACACTCTCAAGCTCCAGCTGCTTTGTGACAAGTGTTGGTGAGGATGTGGAGGAAAAGGAAACCCCTGTGCACTGTTGGTGGGATTGCAAATTGGTGCAGCCACGAGGGAAAACAGTATGGAGGTGCCTCAAAAAATTAAGACTAGAATTCCCTTATGATCCGGCTTTACGTTGAGTAAGCAAGGCAGGAGGCAGAGGCGATGGCTGAGCTGGCTGCCACAGGAGGCAGGTGGTGGCACCCCGCTGTGCTGCTTACCTGGGTGGTTTGGGGGCCATCACTGGGCAGGTCCCAGGCTTTTATTCTAAGCCCCCCTTGTTCCCAGACCTGAAAATAATTAGTGGCAAGTGTGCCTGGAGTGGTCTGCCGTGTGAAAGCCTGGTGGCCGCTGGCCTCCTTTTGTCACGCATGCCCATTTTACCTCTTGTGCTGGTTTGCTGAGATGCCAACAGTTTCATTGCCTTCAGCGCTTTGGAGATTGCTTTTGAGTTTCTTGTGGGGCATTCTGAAAAGGCCCCATGCTCCTGGGTGCAGAGGAAGGGAACATTCTACTAAGTCCCTTTGAAGTGGCTGCTGTGGGCTTTGTTCTCAGCAGACATGCCTTTCTAGAATCAAACTGGCTTTCCCCAGCAGGGAGGGCTGGGGGTAGCTGGAGGTCACGAATAACCTGTGCACACCTGGAGCATGAGACTCCTGCTAGTTCATTCCACTGCTGGAGTGTTTTTTTATTGTGGCTGAATGTTTGTTGGGGTTTTTTAAAAAAATATCCTTTTTATTTTTATTTTAATAACCCAGAGAGGTAGTTGCCTTCTTTTAAAACTGAGTCTGGATTAAATTCTTACCCAAAGGTAGAATCCTGAATTAAATAAACTTAGATTTTCTTGAATTCTTATTTTATATTTTTATTGAGGTAGAATACAGAAAACTACCTTAATTGTACAGCTCAATAAATGTTTACCTCTGAATAGTCCTCTGTAATCTAAGAAATAAGGACATTTCCAGGGCTCCCATAGCCCCCCTCCTGCCCTTCCCAGCCAGTGCTCCCTTAACAAGGGTGACCGCCACTCTCACTTTTATTACCATTGATTAGTTTTGCTTGTTTTTGAACCTGATGTAAAAGGAATTCATCCATATATTTCCCTGTATCTTTCTTCTTTCATTCATCATCTCTAGGAGATTACAACGCTGTATCCAAAAGTAGTTCTTTTTCATTGCTGTTTGTATTCCATGATTTGAATTTATTATGATTTATTTCTCTGTTCTCCTGTTGACAGGCATTTGGCTTCTTGACATTTTTTAAAGCTTTGCATATAAAGCATCTTTTGATATTGGCCAACATTTATTCCCATTGATGTAGAAAAATTAGCGATGGCACTTGTTTTTTTTTTCAAATAAATTTCACATGGAATATGTTCACAGGAAATAGATGGGATATGAATGCTACAACTGAGTTGGGGGCTGGTGGCTTCAAGCCCCCAGCTTTCCTGCCTTCTCTTCCCCCTGGGGTCACCCTCAGGGTAGGCAGTTTAGCTCATTGGGCCAGGACCAGGCTTTTGGCATTGGATAATCTGCCTGCGTCCCCCTTGCTGTGCATCCTTGGACACATTACTTAATTTCAGTTTCCTTATTTATGCAACAGAGATGGAAAAGGAGTACTTCCATACATCATAGGGTTATTGCAAACATTAAGTAAGATAGTGTGAGGCAGTCACTGTGCAGAGCGTTGGCATTTAGCAAGTGCTTAATAAGTAGGATGGTGAGAGCTGCTGGCATCAATGTGGGCATCGTCATTTCCACCTCACAGAGCCCAGTGCTCCCTGGGGACCATTGCAGAGCCATAGGCTCCTGCCAGCGCAGGATTGCAGCCCTTACTGTCCCTCCAGCCATATTACGATGTGATTACCCACAGCGTGTTGGAGTGTCCCAGAGGTGCTTCTCCCTGCTAATTTGCGAGCATTTTGGAGGCAGCCACATTGTACCTCGTGGGGTCTGGTTAGTGGCATCGGATCCCCAGCACCCGGTTTCCCAGGTCCACCTATTGCGGTGTACCTGGCTTGGTGGGACTGTTGATCTTGCTAAATGAAGACTGTGTGAGGCTCCATCCTCGTGGCAGGATGTCGGCCTGGCGTGAATCCAGAAAGACTTAGGATAGGAAGAACGGAGCAGCCCTTCCAGGCTTGTCTCCTACCCTGGCTTCCAGCCAAATGGAACTTTTGGAGCTAGGCCCAGGAGTAGCTGGAAGGATTAGATCCAACTATTATTACTGCGCATAATAACAACAGCTAACATTTACTTTGTGCATACAGTCTGCATTAGATGTGCTCTTTAATTGAATCTTCACCGCAGCCCTGTGAGGCAGGTACTGTTACTGTTCTTGTTGATGCACGTGGATCTGCCTACTGGGCACCTCCTCCTCCTCCAATTAGAATTAAGTTCATGAGGGAGGGAGTTCTTTGTTTTGTTTTTTTTTCACTATTGTATCCCCAGAAACTAGAAAAGTACAGGTTCAGTAAATATTTGTTAAATGAATGAAGGACTGTCTCAGAGAAGAAGTTGAGGCTCGGAGCAGTGAAATAACTCAACCAAGATCACACTGCCAGTAAGAGGCAGTCTGTCAGAGCCCGCCCTCCTGCTGGTCACTGTCGTCCTGTACACGAGGCGGAGGCCCCTTCCAGAAGGGCAGAGACACGTTCCCTGAGCTCAGCATTGTTTTAGTCCTGTGATAACGAACCCAGCATGCTTCAGGGAGGACACACCACTGCCACCCAGCAGGGATCACTCAGGACTCTCACCTGTGTGGGTCCAGGCCTGCCTTGTCCCCACATGGCTTGACAGGGCAGAGGCCTGGTGATGGGCAGACACAGGCAGACATTTCTGTCTTGGACCACCTACAGGGATGCTGAACGGGGGTGGGATCTTGTCTGATGGGGATGTTGGGTCAGTCAGTTCACCTTTGGGGGTTTACATCCCCTTTTGCTTTAAGCTTTGGCTGTTCCCAGCAGCTCTCTCTGGGCCGGAAACTCTTGAATGTGTCAGTCTTATGGAGGCCTTTCAAGCCATACTGGTCCTTGAATGCACTTTCATAGCAGAAGTGGCAGCAAGTAATTACCATTATGTCATTATACCACAAATTACAGCAGTAGAGAGTTTCGGTCCTGAATAATTTCCCGTCTGTGAGGAGACAACTCAGGATTGTGTGATGTGAGGTGCAGGCTGCTGAGTGGCCGCTCACCTCCAGGCCTCTTCACCCGCCACGTAGCGACTCCCCGCTCTGTCTCCACTTAAACGTGCGTTCATCCATTTCCATTTAAGGACTGTTACCTCTTTTACTGCAGATTCTTCTGTGCTTAGCATTGTCATTTTCTGAAATTTTGCTTTGGAGTCCTTACCAAGTTGTAAATAATCAATATCTATCTCTCTCTCTCTCTCTCTCTCTCTCTCTCTCTCTCTCCTTCCTGGGAGTTCCTCCTATAGAGTTGGACTTTTTTTTTCTTTGACGGTTTTAAAACTACCTTCTAACATCAGTAGAGTGCTGTTAAAAAATGCTTGTCTCCTCTTTCTTCTTAGCTGTTTCTCACCCTGGGGTCATTTTTAGCAGGTTTTAGACATGGCATCCTGTCAGGATCTTTCCTTTAACAGTGAAATCGCAGGTGTCTCTTTGCATTTCCCCTCAGCACTCAGGAAGGGATTTGCCTGCAGTTTTTAGGAGGAGGGGTGAGGCCCCAATTTCTTGGGGCAGCTGCAGAAGGTGGAGTTTAATGGATTCAGCAGAGGAGAGGCAGGGGAGCATAGCAGCCAGGAGCTTGGCTCTGGATAGACTGCCCGGTCTGTGTGGGGTCCTGGCCGAGTATCTTCATGTTGTGTCCTCACTCTCTAGCCCCGCAGGGTCCAGTGCGGTAGCCACCAGCCACATGTGGCTACTGAGCACTTGAAATAAGGTTGGTTTGAATTGAGATGTATTCTGAGTATAGAGCACACGGCAGGATTCCAAGTCTTTGGAAAAAAAGTAAACTAGGCCATTACAATTTTAAAATGTTGATGACATGCGGACATCATAGTTTGGATATGTTGGGTTACATACAATTTTAAAATTCTACCTGTTTTTAATGCTACTACTAAGAATTTCAAGGACACCCATGGCTCACGTTTGTGGTTCGAATTATATTTCTGTTGGACGGCGCTGATCTAAACAGAGGAGGGGAGTAACCCTTCATGAGTTGTGAGAATTAAGTAGGCAAATAGATGAAAAGTGCTTAGTCTGGTACTTGGCGTGTAGTAAGCATTCATGGAATCTTAGAGGCTGTCGTGGTCATTGTCGTTATCATTTCATCATCAAGGGTGGAGATCTAAGCTAAGAGGGGAAAATTCAGATGTGGAGAGTTTTGGATCCAGGTGAAGGAATCTCCTTCCTTCTAAGAGGTGACATATGGTTTTGGGGTTCTCTGGTGTTACAGAGAATCCTGGTCCTCTTGGCTTCCCATTGTGTTTATAATAAATGGTACGTACATTCATGGTGAGCCCCATTACCCAAAGGGATGCCCATTACTGCAAACCACTTTGTAGAACTTCCTGAGGCTTCCTGATTTACCCAGCTTCTTGGACTATTGTATCGAAGTGAAATACACATTTTTTTATGAAACCTGTATTGCTAGATAACTAACCTTTATGAAGTGCTCACTATATGCCTACAGCCCCATGCTAAGTGCTTTCCGTAATGCTGGCCTCCCCAGCTTGCAATGGAGTAAGCCGGGGCTCAGGGTCGGCATTCTGCCCAAAGTTTTGTAGCCTGGAAGTGAGAATGCTGAGCCTTGAATCCAGCGCTGTCTGATTCTAAGGTCACCACGGTGTTTATTCTGCCTCATTAGCACTCAAAGCAAGTCTCTCTCTCAATCGGGAACCCCAAAGCAGCAGGTCACTGGGCATGTCAGGATGTCGGAGGAACCGGAGAGGGCATATGTCTGAGGACATCGAAAGCCCAGAAAATGGCTGAGGATCCTCAGGCTTGGGCTGATTCTGGAACCAGAGTGAAGTGCAAGGTGGCCAGTGACAGGCTGTGGCCAGATACTGTGACGAGCACGGGGAGCACTACGGCCCTGTCCTGGGAGTGTTGCCATCGCAGGGAGGCAGTTTTACGTGATTCTTGTGTGGACCTGAAGTTTACCCACCAGAGAGGCTTTCCTGAGGCCCTAGAGAGGCAGAGGACAGTGCAGCCCCAGACACTTAACAGATGCGTTAACTTGACCAGTGCTGCTTAAAGGAGGCCTTCGATATGCCATTTCCCAGGCCACAGTGTTTTCGTGGAGAAATTTCAACACCTAAACTCTAGTGACTGGATGTGTCAGGGAAGGACCCATCTCTCTCTTGGGCGTGATGTAAATTTGCTGGTCACTTTACCACGTTAGCTAAATGCCAGGAATGACATAAATCACAGAACTGGGTGTTTCTGCTGCTGCAGGACACATTCTTTTCTTCTTCTTCTTGTTTTTTTTTTTTTTTTTTTTTTTTAATTAAATTTATCGGAGTGACATTGGCCAGCAAAATTACATAGGTTCCAGGTGTACAGTTCTTTATCATCTACGAGGACACATTCTTTAATGAGTGAGCCACCGATTGGAGCAGCTGCCTTTCAGAGGAGCTGCTCTTCTTGAATAAAAGATTTCTATTTAGTATCCCAGTTATTTCCTCTTTGACCCTCTTTCAGTCAAAATATGCAAGGCTTATTCCTCACCTCTTGACATCCAATGCCTGTTGGAGCCTTATTAGCATTTGTTCTCATTGATGTTCATTGCATTTTAAATCCGGCAGGGACGTGATTGAGAGGTGGAAAATCACCAGACTTGGTCCACTTGTGATGGTTGCACTGTGGCGTGATGACCAGCTCAGCATTTAATCACATCTCTTGTGTTTTCAGTTTCCTCTCATGCAACTGGAAAGAAAGAGTTCAATTCCAAGTCACGCTCTGGCTCGGCCGGGGATGGGGAGGGCAGGGAGCCGCAGCAGGGTGCGGTCAGTTGGTCCCGGTGCATGAGAGGTGGGCTGGGTGCCACCTACCATTCACTGGAGGCACCATCCCCGTGTCAATCACCATCAGAACAAGCACATGAGCAGTGAGCCACCATGGCAGGGCATTTCAGTGGGTTAGGCTCTGTGTGAAGTGCTGTACCTACGGGATCCCAGTTGGTCCCCACACTAGTACTCCCAGGTGGGTCATTGCTATAGACTGTGATGGTGGTGTTTGGCAATGGGGTCATGAGGTTTCATGGGGTCATGAGGGTGGGGCCCTTATAAGAAGAGACCCACCCCAGAGATCTTGCTGCTTCTGTCTCGGCTCTGTGAGGTCACAGTGAGAAGGGGCGCCATCTACAAGGCAGCAACCAGGACCTCACTGGGGAATGGAACCAACTGGCACCTTGACCTTGGACTTTTAACCTTCGGGACTGCTGCTTAAGCCACCCAGTCCATGGTACAGCAGCCTGAGCTGGGTGAGACAGTGGTCCTGGTTCCGTTTTACCTCTTTGAGGAGCGGACCGAAGTTCCCAGTCAGTGCCCGTGCATCCGTCTGCTGATCTGCTGCGTGGTCTCCCTCACTCCCCTTCGCCTCTGCGCATTTTGCTCATGTGTATTCTCCTTGGGAAGCTCGCCCTGGTCTTGTTATTTATCTTTGGGCCCTCACAGAACCTGTGCGGAATAGCCACTGAGAAGATACCAGCAGAGTGAATGAATGAATGGGATGAATGAGCAAATGAATAAATGAGTATGACAGCCTGGGATGGAAACCAACTCAGGAAAGAGGTGGGTGGAGGGAACCACCTGTCACGTACCTTCTCCATTCACTCATGTCTTGTGCACAAGTCTCCATGAACAAGGGTCCCCACAGATGTTTCTTCTGCTGCAGCTGGCCTCCCCAGAGATACCCACGGCGGGTGGGGGGCTTGTCCTGGTCATCTGGAACAGTCCCGAGGGGTCTCACAAGGTTCCAGGTCAGCCCACTTACCAGCTTGGTTGACACCACCCCATCAGGGCCCAAACCTCCGCTTCCACCTGAGCACTGGCTGCTTGGGAAGGAAGGGGTTAAAGCCTGCGTGAGTGGGTCGGCTGTGCAGAGCAGCATCTAGGTCATTCCTCTGACACAAAAGGAGAGAAATGCAGCTCGCTGCTGGCTGCACGAACCCCGCTGCTCTGCGCCGAGCACCAGGCAGGCACCAGTCCATTTTAATAAGATACAGCAAGATTAATAAGGGAGCAGAGCTCCTCCGGAACGCTCAGTCCTGTGCGCGGTTCTAAAGGGGGACTCAAAGGGAGCTGCAGGAGCTGCAGGGACAGAGGCCCATGGGGACAGGGAGAGGGTGGCACCCGAGCAGCCACCCCAGATAAGACCGGCTCCTGAAGGAGCTTACTGGGAGGAGGCTGGTATGGCAGGGGCACTACCCTAGGCCTGGCCTGAGTGTGCAGCCATGTGGGGTCGCCCCGAGGGTGTGTGTGGAGCACTCCGTGTCCCTTGGAGTGCCGCTTCCCAGCCGGCCGGCTCTGCCTGGGGCCTTGGCCCGTGCCGTGCTGCCTTGATCATCCTCTCCCGGCTCAGCCTGGGTATCCCTGCTCTTCCTTCAGGTCTCCTTTCTGGGGAAGCCTCCCCAGACCCCCAGACTAGGTCACAGGTGCCCATCGTCCACTCTCAGGGCCCCACTGCCCTCTCCCTTGTGGTACTTTGCAGAGCTGTAATTTTACCTCAAGTTGTAACATGCCCTTTTGTTTGCCTGGGTTCTTCTCCTACTTCACCAGGTAAAGTGGATTTGTCTGCTTCATTTGTTAGCACGTCCGTGTCTGAAAACAATGCTCCCGGCTCTGCCTCAACATCAGCTTGTGGTTCAAAAGCTCATTGTCAGCTGACCCCAATCTTGGTGACAATTATGTACAGATATTTGAGGGAGAATGTGGTTGGGCTGCTGCACGTGTCTCCTAGGATCAGGCGTTCATCCCAATTCCACACCAATTCACACTGTTTCCAGGTTCATGAGACAGTGAGGGTGCCTTGTGGGGCTGGGTGGGTTGGTCGGGCCAGGCCGTGGCAGGCACGTGAGCTGGTATTCCCACTGTGGTGTCCTAACCAGGGGCGGGCCCCCGCCTCCGTTATAGCCCCTTTCCCGCCGCCAAAGCAACAGCTTCTCTACCTTGAATTTGAGGGCAGGGGTATGCTCTCCATGTGAGCATCCCAAGAGCTCAGCACTGTTCTCAGCAGGTGGTCCGTACTTAATAGGTGTGGTTCAAACAGTGTGAAAGAGGGGAGAAGATATAAAGGGGGACTTCCAAGTGTTTTGTGCTGAGAAACTTTGTGGGGGTGTGCGGTTTATGCAGGTTGGTGTGAGAACCTGTGGGCAGGTAAACACGGGGAGTTAGGAGGAGCTCAGCACATCTCTAGTGAAGTTATTTATATTTTCCCCATTAAGCTGTAAACCTTTAAGCAAGAGTGTCTCCCATTTGCCTCACCCGGGGCCATGGTCCCCTGGGGCTGCTCTCGAACTACCCCAGGAGTTGATTTATTTAAACCTCAGCTTCCTGTTCTCTCGTGCAGGGCGCTCAGCGGCAGTACGGCTCCTTGCTGAGTGCTGAGCACAGCATTGGGTGTGACACTTGAGGGATGTAGGAGGCTTAAGGCGGGGTCCCAGAGAGGCCAGGGATCCTGCTCGGCATCAGACATTTTACACCGGTGGCTGCCATCTGGTGATGGTCAGCAGTCCGCTTTGGGAGACCAAAGGAGGGCATTGTCTTGGGCTGGGGAAGCTAAAGGGAGGCAAGACGTGACACACAGGCAGATGGCCCTCCCCTGTGTCCGAGGTAAGTGCATCCCAGTCATTTGACTTCATCTACTTTGAAACATGTGAATAGGTGAACAAGCAAAATAAACAAGAACACGTGAAGCATACAGCATGACTGCCATGTGACGCAGTTGTCACAGTGCTCCCCCCACCCCACCCCACCCCGTAGTCCCTGGCTCAGCAATTTAGGACGTCTGATAGGTCTGGTGGTTAAACACTGCAGCCACAGCCGTTTGCTGTTCTCCTCATTTGCTTGGCCCCGCTCTTTCTTGTTTTGCTGACAGTTGATCCACACACACCTGGAGCATCTGTCTCCCTTTTGCTTGTTCTAGAGCCGGGCCCTTCCCCACTCCGATTCTCTCCTGGCTTCATGCTGGAGATTATCATGGAATCCCCTGCCCCAGCTGTTCCAAGGCAAACTCCTGCTCAGCAACTTAGGCCTCAGCATTGCTCAACGACCTGCCCTTTCAAAGGAGCTAAGCTGTTTGGACACTTGCCTGTTGGTAAAGGGCAATGACTCCTGTCCTTAAGGGAGCCCCACGTACCAGGGCTGGGGGTTGGGGGCAGGACTCTAACTTTGACCTTCTAGGCTGATTTGGTGGAAGGATTCAGGGCACGGGTGTTAGAGCCCAGCAGGCCCCCCTCCCAGCCTGGCTCTGCAACTTGGTGGTGGTTTGGCCGTGGGCAAGTCTCACATCTCTTTTTTGTGTGAAGACATGAGGGTGGTACTGCCTATCTCAGCATGGTTGTGAGGATTAACGGGGTCTTGTATCTCTGGCGCCACACCTGGTCAGTTCAGGAAGCGGTGGTTGTTTCTGGGATTATTATCTGTCCTGTAGATTTTCAAGATTCAGTCCCAAGTTTTCTATTTTGAAAACATTGAAATTTTTCTGTTACCCATGTGACATAGTGGACCTTAATAGGATTGAAAAATGCTGTCCTCTCTTTGGAGCACTTGGAGAGTGTTCTTGGAGAGAATTCAGTGAAATTCTCAATGGAAGTAGATACACCTTTGTCTCTTTGCTTGCCCACTGAACTTCTTGTGCACAAAGAGCTCCTCTGGGGACCCGTTGCTTATCCCTGCCTCCTGTGACATCGTTCAGAGTCCACACCATGCTCAGAGCCTCTGCTGCTCCCTCTGGGATAAATTATGAGTATTCTCTTTGTGCAATGCCGCCAGAAGTTTGGGGACTGTACTTTTGTGTGCCATTGCGTGTAAGCGGTGCTGCAGAATAGTTAATAAGGTCAACCCTCATACGTGTTTGAAAACTGTATGAGTTAAGTTAGGGAAACAGCTTTGATCACATGAGTAATATTTAAAGTGGCTGCTAAAAATGCAGGAACTCTGCTGTCAATAATAAAAAAAACTTCTGAGCTCTGGTGAAATTTTTAAAGCAAGATCCAGTGGCTCTTGCCCGTCTTGGTGAAAAGTTTCCATTAAACAGATGATTCATGGTATGAGAGTGGAATGATTAACATGAATTATGGGAAAATTATCTTAAGACTTGAATGTCTGACTTATGAATAGATTAGGAGGCAGAGCGCCCCACAATTGGCTTTTTAAAAAGGAAGGTTTTAGCTTACCAACTGTCTAAGACCCTCAAAAAGGAGGTTTCCCCCAGTATTGGTATTTCTGTTAAGGAGGTGTCTCAGGGTCCCTTATTTAAAGAAGGAAAACTCATTTTCAGGAAGAGGGGCTACCCACTTTTGTCAGTTCTAGAGTATATTCTAGAATTCCTCCCAAACCTAGTCAGTTAGTGAGGTTGAGAAGGTTAGAACTCTGTTTCAAGGGTGAAGCTGGAGTCCAGGGCCTGTGAGGAGGGCTGGGATGAAGTCATTTGAGTTCAAGTTGGCCAAGACCCCTGTGTGATGAAGGGAGAGGCTGCTGTTCTTCCCTGCTCACCAGCCACAGCACTGCCCATGGCAGGGTCTTAGCAGAGACCTCTGGGCTGAGAACTGCAGCCAGGAGGAGGCGGGTGGCCGAGCAGTGGGGTGGCCGCTGAAAGCTGGGTGTTCTGAGGTTGCAGCCTACAAACTTGGGTGAGTGTCCTCATCAGAATCATGGCCTGAGGTCCTACTGTGTGTCCGGACATGCACGGGGTGCTTGGACACTAAGTGGAAGCTCACATGGTTCTTTCCCATGAGGAACTCGCATTGCATGGGGGACCACAGATGGTGGGGTGACAGTTGTCATACAGTGCGCACTAATGAGCAGTTTGCATGCATCTAAGTCACCTCGTCCTACAGCATCTCTTTGAGTGAGACACCAGTATTGACCCCATTTTACAGATGAGGAGACTCAAGGCCAGTGGTAAGTGATGGAGCCACACTTTGAACCCAACGTCCCTTGGCTCATGAATCCTGCCTGATCTTAGGCATAAAAGTGTTGTGCACAGTCCCAATAATACAGGCCCTGGGATAGAGGCCCAGACTTTGTCTTTCTTACACACCATCACCGTAGGTGTTAGTTGACTAAGTGGGTGAATTCACTCCAGTGTTGCTAGATATCACTAGGGCTGTGGGGCCTTTGTGTAAAAGCTCTTGATGTTTTAAAGCCTTGTGCATGTCCATCCCTCACCCAAGTGCTTTATTAAAATGACTCCACTTTTATTTGGCTTTGTGTGGGTTCTTCTGTTGGGTTATTGGGTAGCAATGACAGACAAACCAAAGTGGCAGTAGCACTGGACATGACAGACACAAGGTTCAATATGGAAACTTCAGGTAGGGCTGTGCTATAATCTGCAAAGAGTGATGGGTGATTATAATGTTGCTTTTCAAGAACTTGAGATGGGTGGTAAATTGTGTATATATGTGCACACACGTGTGAGCACATGTGATTAATGCTTGTGCTGAACGCAAGGAAGATGATGTTTGTTTGGGTCTTCTGAAATGTTCAGAGCAGATGTGTGGGTGGTAGTTAGATCATTCGTTCATTCTTTCTTTTTTTTTTTTTTTTTTTTTTTGCTTTTTGGTATGTGGGTAGCTCCCTGATTGGGAATCGAACCCAGGCTGCAGTGCTGACAGCGCCAGCGCCAAAGCCTTAAGCCACTACACCACCAGGGAACTCCCCGTTCATTCTTTCAAATACAGTTGAACGGCTACTCTGTGTCCAGTACTGTGGGACATAATACTTATGTTCAGGAGTGTAAAAGACAAACGTAGTTACGGCTTCCTGGAACCCACTACCTGGTCGGGAAACAAACTGTAAATGAATAATCATTCACCTTAACACTGGATTACACTTGCTGTGAAGGAAAGACCCAGCGCCATTGTAAAGGAGAGAGTGATGAGGATAGAGGGTTAACCTAAACTCTTGTCAAGGGTGGTGGCCAGGGAGACCTTCCTGACAAGTGACAAATGAGCTGAGATCCACAGGTTGCATAGGTGTTAGCCAGGTAAAGAGATGGGGGAAGGACATTTCTGGGAAGGGGACAGAAGGTTCTTGGAATAGAAAGGAGGCCACTGTGTCTGGTATGTAGTGGGCCAGGGGCAAGTGGGGCAGGAGGCCACTGTGGCTGGTGTGAGGGGGAAGGGGCCACCTAGTGCTTGGGCACTTGGTGAAGGTAGGCTAGAGAGCCCTCGTATTCACATTGACCTGGATTTATCATCTACTAGCTGTGTAATTGTGGACCAAGGGTATAACCCATCTGAGTTACGGCCCCTCTTTTAAAAAGGTAGATGAAAACACCCACCTCTTGAGGTTGTCATAGGATGAAATCATAGAGTTCAGCTTCATGAATACTGGCACACTGCAGGTATAAAAATATCACTTATCATCCCCACTCCCCCACTTTGGAGTTGATGAAGTAGCCACAGGTAGGCAGATGGTGGTTAGGCATTAGGGAAAGCTGCATATAAATTTCGTGTTTAACTCCTGTTCTTCACTTAGGTGCCCCTGCCCCCCAGAAAGGCCCATAGAAAGGGCATAGGGGGAGGGAGGGGCAGCCAATCCCAGTCTTTGTGGTCATCTCTTTGGAGGAGGTCCTCTCTTAGGAATCCTGACCTAAAAGTTCTCTTTGGAATGGGATGGAGTCTTCTGAGAAATGTGCACCTGAATGGGATGGAAAGAAAGGAAATGAGTAGTTACTATTAGTGGCAGAACCCCAAATATTGTACTATGTTATTATCAAGACTGTCCTCCTAGCATGGGGCACTTTAGAAAAAGGTCAGGGAGGCACTGCAGGGATAAGCACAAGCAGACTCATTGGGAGGTATTGAACTTACTCCTAAAATATTGTAGGAGGCATGTTCCCCAGAGAATCCCCTCCCCGGACGCCAGGGCACATCCTCGCGTGGGTGGTATCTGGAGATGCCTGTGCTTTTTGACAGCTCAGCAGCTCTGGTGGGAAACCAGGGCTCCAGTCTGCTTCCTGGCGACTTGGGAGTTGATCAGATCCACGTGGGTCCCGATGACCATGGGATTAACGTGGAGAAGGCTGCACGCCTTGCAAGAGGTGAGGTGACACATTTTTAGGCAAGGCAACACTCAGATCCAGTCTTATTCCAAAGTTGTGAGCACAGAAATGCCACCGCCTTCTGCCCTTCATCGTGTGTGTGTGTGCGTGTGTGTGTGTGTGTATGTGTTTCCATGTTTCCCCTGAGTATTGGCAGTGTGAGTGATGGCTGTTGTGACAAACTGATTGCAGATTGAATCTTGCTCATTTATGTTTGACAGCTGAGCTGGGCCCTAGAACAGTGCATCTGCAGTAAGGGAGTGAGTAATGGCACTGATTGCTGTTTTTCTTAAATTCTCTCTGATGAAAGGGATTGAAATGTTCCTTGGATATTCAGGGTTTGGAATTGGTCAGGGACAGGCTGGTGGGGACTTAGTCAGTAGCACATTTGTTATCACCAGGATTCTAAAGTTGTTAGTTACAGGGCGAACCTGTGGGTCACAGCCACCTCCCTGCACGGGCAGAGTAGCAGCATGGATGTGTGCGGGGTGTGGGGTGAGTTCAGCACTCTATTATGTCTGTCTCAGAGGAAAAAATCCAAGTCAGTAGATGTGTCTGTCCGTGTATTTCTTCTTGGCTTTTTATTTTTACCCACGTTGGGTGAGCGTATAAAAATGCTGACTGCATTTGCTCCTTAGTGCGGAATGCAGTGCTTTATAAAAATGACTTTTCATTAACAAAGGCCTGCCAGCCAGGCAGAAACTAACAAAATTTGCATTCCCTCACCTTCATCTGTAAAACACGGGAGTTATCACTACCCTGTAGGGTTTGCTCTCAGGATTAAAATTAGAGAGCCCATGCCTTTGACCTGTTGCCTGGTATATAGTAGGTATTCAATAAATGGAAGCTAGTATTTCTATTGATATAATAGCTAATTTTGACTCAGAGTTCAAAGTGCTTTCTGCATATTAACTCTCTTCATTGACTTTGTGTGCTCTGGGTCACCTGTGTTGTAGGCTTTAATGAGAGATGGAGTGGTCCATGAGGAGGCTTCCTGTGCCTTGCATACACCTTCCTGGGGCAGCTGCTCTCATGATGGACAGTCAGACAGCTGTTTCATAACCAAATGAGAGTATCCTTCAAATGCACATTTCTGGTTCAATTCCTAGATTGCTTTCTAAGGTATAGTGATAGTACTGTAAAGTGATTAAAAGTTTTATTTTTAAGAGGGTCCCATGCCCCAGTTAGAGGGAGAATTCTTATGTTATATGGACATGATGCTCAAAAGATTGCTCCTAATATAGGTCTTCTGTCACTGCTTCCTGCTGGGCTTGATTTATTTAGGCTGCCTTTGAAGCTAACTGGCTGTGATAGACAATTTTTAGCCTTCATCCCAGAATGACACCTGAAGAGGCTGTCCTCTGTTCTCCCATACTGCAAGCTTTGTGATGAGTTCATACTTTCAGTACCATCCAAAAGTGTCTATTAAATTGGAGTTCAGGGTAGCTAGATGCTTGATTCGATTGTGTAAGTCTGGAAGTTTTGACCAGGAGGCATAGAAAAGCCCTTCAGAATTTCGAGTGTTTAATCTGAACACTGTCTCAGAAAGGGTTTAACCAAAGAATATCAAACTCTGATATAAACAGTTTATGAAAAACCAACAGGGAATTTCTCTTCAATGCACAATCACCTGGAGCATTCAAGTTTTAGAGGGCAGAGCTGAGGAATGGTTGGATAGATTTAATTTCTTATCATGGTTGGTGGAAAGTTGTGGCTGGGGAGATATTACTGGGGGAAAAGCAGGTCTCTCTCTCTCTCTCTCTCTCTCTGTTTGTCTATCTATGTGTCTAGTTTGTTGCATGAAAGTGAACAGAGCTAAAGGTGATGTGCAGATGAAGGGCAAAAGAGTGATGCCCGGGATCAGCTCTGTGTCCTTTTCTGTCAGGTGGCTGAACCTGACTTGGACGAGATGCCTTGTGCTGGCTGGGCACACTTGGCAGGTATGAAGGAGGGTGAGGTGTTTTGCCTTGCAAAGTGACTGGTCTTACTTGGTTATTGTCCTGTGACGTCTCATGTGGCCACAGAACCCCTTCACCCCACCCCTCCCTACTGAGAGGCCTAATTGGGTTACTTGTTACTCTCTGACGTCAGGACGTGTGGTGACCAGTCCAGTGCTCAGGAAGGAAGCAGGGCTCTGGAAGTCCTTGCTAGAATGTGAAGCCTCTGTTCTGTTTCACATTGGTATCTCAGGATGGGGTGAGTCTGGCGATGGTTTTTGGTTCCCAGGAAGATCCACAGGCTTAAATGGACGGGTATGTTAGGGTTATAATAGTTCATTCTGATGGAAGGTAGTTATTAATGGAGAGGGCGGAGAGGGGACCACCAGGGTTCTAATGATTCTGTTATCAAAGAATGAGAAAAATTACATTTCCTTCCAACTTTGCAAAGATTCTGTGAGAATCAGGTACAGATGAGGTGGAAACACACTGACTTCTCTCGAGGGAATAGCAGCACACTATGGCCTGCCCCGGCAGTGCCATCATGCCGCTCACAGTATTAACATCGATGAAGGCGAACCGTGTGCAGCTCAGCTCCTTGTGGGCGCTTGTCTGCCTGGCAAACTCCTGCTCATCCCTTAACACCCAGCTGAGGCGTCTCCTTTTCTGTGCCGCCTTCCTGTCCCTTCCTCCAACAAGCAGAGCTGCGCACGGACTCGTTGGCATCCCCACGGATCTTGCACACACATTTGTTGCATACAGTTCTCATCTCCTCAGACGGTGCCTAGAACAAAGTGGGCATCAGGGCTAATTTGTTTTGTGGTGGTGTGTCTGCGTGAGCATCTGCCCTCTGGTTGGTGAACTTCCTCATAACAGAGAGAGTGTTCTCTCCATCTTTTTGCCATCAGCAGATACTAAGTTGTACTGTATTATTATCAAGACGGTCTTCCTGGTGTGGGACACTTTACTGTTCGGTGGCAGTACCTGGATCCAGCAACAGATGTTCAGTTATGATGAATGGAATGGATGCATGCAGCCCAGCGGCCCAAGAGAAGGATGGACGCGTGTTGGATGGCAGACTCAGCAAACGGTCCCCTCACAGGGCTCCGCCGTGAGCTCTTAGCCCCTTTGCAGGGGCGTTTCCATCCGGAAGATCGAGCTGTGGGCGAGCGAAAATCAGTGCTCTGTGTCGACTTGAGGGGCACAGAGAGACAGTCTCTGCTAATTACGAGGTCGGCAGTCGGCGAGGTGTCCCTCTGTGCTCTTGGGAGACCACACAGGCTCCTGCGATAAATGTGCCCTGAGGCGCAGGGCCGGCGGAGCAGGGTTCAGGGATCTGGGGTGGGAAAGGGGACCGGACAACTTGCCGGCCGGGAGGGACAGCACGGGGCTCTCCCGTGGTTTTAGGGGGCAATGGAGTCCTTCTGCTCAGCTTCCTGGCAAATGACAGCGGCCGCCGCCAGGGCGAGCCCTTTGCTTTCTCCTGTGGTGCTGGGTCAGTGCCCACTCCTGTGGTCAATGTCCCACCACGTTCCCTGTGACCAGATGGCGATTGGAGGGTGAATAATTAATAACCTGATGTCTTATGCATCATGCAGTACAGCTTTAAATTATAAATTGGCCTCACGGGCAGTGTAGGTGGGCTTTGGCGGCCTTGAGTCACTGTTAGTGCGGTGGGAGCCGGACGACTGGCCCAGCGTGTGCCAAGGGGCAGGGGTTCCCAGAGCGTGGGGCGCTGCGACTCCGTTGAGCCTCTTGTGTGGGGGTGAGCTCAGGGCAGGCTGGTCCGGGCGCCCCAGGTACTGCCCCGGCAGCACACAGCTCCCCGCACCCAGGAGGGTGTGGAACAGTGAGAGGACTTCCCCAGGAGAGGCATGGTGGCCTGCAGGACGTGTTCTAGGTGGGCGAGGTCCCAGAGCCTGGCCTGTGCCCCATGTAGCCTGTTGTGTTCTAGATCTTTCCATGAGGGAGGGTAGGGTGGGCTGCGATCTGATCTGAGCTAAGGGAAGAAGAGAGGACTCGGAGGGTGCTGGGGGCGGAGTCCGGGGCGGTTAAAGGTTCATTAACGGATCAGATCTGGGGGCGTGGAGAAGGGATGGTGGGACACGGTGACGACTCAGCACAGGTCTAGGACGGTCATCGCAAATGTGTACCGTGTCTAGTCCCACACCAAGCCCTCCTCCTATTCACTCGACGGATGCCTCATGACAATTTTTAGAGAAGATAGTGTACTGTTCTCCCATGTTTCGGAGGTGGGAACGAAGGTGTAGAGGCAATCATTTATACAAGGTGAACAGTGAATGGCAGAGCTGAGGCTTGAAAGCAAATCATTCAGTTACTAGAACATTCAGTAAGTGCCTCCTGGGGACCAGCGCCTCTCCTGGCTGCCGGGGTACAGTGGGGGACCGGGGAGGCAGGACTCTGTCCGCAGGAAGTTACCTTCTGGAGGTGGAGACACAAAATAAAGCTGCCATTGGGTGAAGTAGCTGATATATGTGGCCAAGGCGCTCGCTCTACACATTGTACTCTGTTGATTGATTAGACAGTACGTTCAGCAAGAGCGATCGAAAGCCTGTGATGTGTGAACAGTGAGACGTGTGCACGGATGTGAGTGAGACCGAGTCCTCCCTTCAGGGGTTCGTGCACAGTATGGTGAGGGGTGAGGACCCAGCCGTTGGCTTTCCTGCGGCTGTGGACTGGAGGCCCATGTTGGATGAGTGTGGGGAGGTGCTGGGCAGTGGGAGGGGGCTGGGTCCAGGGACATCTGCTTTCAGAGCTCGGGGTGCTCTGGGCTTGCGTGAAAGTGGCGGGTGTAGGAGGAAAGGGGCAGACATAGGAGCTTCCTTCTTGGAGGTGGCGTCCTTGGGCTTTTTAAAAAATGTGGGTGACTTGGGGTCCTCAGAGAAGACCCTAAGGGCACCTTCAGCAGACATTGAGAAGTCAAGCTGGAGGTGTGGGATGGGAGAGGAGACTTGGTGTTCAGCTTTGCCACATGGTGCTGGCGAGGCCAGCAGGTGTGTGCCGAGTGGGGACATGGGCAAAGAATGGAAACTGGGCATTACCACCTGGACGTAGATGGACCCCATGGAGAGGGCTCTGGGCAGAGAACTGGACAGGGGGGCCATCTCTGCAGCC
Organism: Lyroderma lyra; assembly: GCA_004026885.1. Taxonomy (NCBI): domain Eukaryota; kingdom Metazoa; phylum Chordata; class Mammalia; order Chiroptera; family Megadermatidae; genus Lyroderma; species Lyroderma lyra. The sequence goes on along the minus strand of PVJL010006900.1, from coordinate 19,952 downwards.
CTTCCCATCTGGGAAGGAGGGTTAGGTCATGCACTTGTGCTCACTGGGGACCTTTGATTTGCACATTGCTCCTGGTGCTGTTGGTCAGATCATAAAGGAAGGATCTGGCAATAGTTACAGAATTCTAATGGACTGAATAATTTGTGTCCATTAAAGGGGCCACCTTATCTGATCAGAGACATTTGTTTCTCCCGTGTAAAGAGAACCCAACTGCTGAGGAGTTTGGTGACAGGTGTGGAGCCAGCACACCGCTTTGTGACCAGGCTGCCTTCTGGCTTACTGGGAAGAAGCCCATGTGTTCTCTTCTCATCCTGTGTCCCCTTTGGGAAAGTGTTCTATATTTCATTTTTATCCTCTGTCAGTCTGTCTTCTCCGAATTGGCCGAATGGCAGTGGTACTTGATATATCCAGAACTGCAAAGTTGTATTCGGGTGAATGCCTGAAGACAGCCTCCAAAAGGACTTTGTACATTCTTTTCTTTTCTTTTTTTGCAAATACAGAAAATAGTAGGTGTGTGTGGATGTAGAGAGAAGAGAGTACGGAGATGGGTCACTGTAATGCCCACCCCCGCTCCAACCCACATGTGAAAATCACTCAGTCTACTTCTCCCTGTCTTTGTTTTGAAACGAGAGAAGTGATTTCACTCACGTGTATGAGAAACAACAAGTTCTCCTTGGCTACAGCCTCTCAGTGTGTGCTATGCTGCTTTCCGCAGGGGACTTCTGACCCCAGCGTGTCCCCTCTTCCCGTCCCTCCCCCACTGCGTCTTGCTGAGCTCTCCTGAGTGCTGTGCTGGGCACTGTCCTAGCTCTGTAACAGATGTGGTCTGGTCCTTCCAGGGTTTTTTTTATTGTTCCGTGGAAGCCACAGTCATAGACCAAAAACGATTAATTACAACTTAATGAAAAAATACAGAAAAGTCTTCAGAAGTCGTGTGCCCGAGCATGGAGCATTTTCAGCAGTCATGACATTATAACTACCTTGAGGTGAGACACTGTGCATCTTATTTGTCATTCTACCCGCCCCCCACTATATTAGGGGCTCATTAAATATTTAATGAGTGATTAACAGTGATGTCTTTCTGGATGCAATTTAGTTCTGTGCCTTGAAAAAAAACGATCTCGTCTATTAAAATGTTTACTGGCACAATAATAACAGTAGTAGTCGTTGCCATTTGTTGGGGGCCTGCAGCACATCAGCTGGAAGTCTAGCTATTTCTCCTACCTTTACTCAAACCTCTCAACAACTCGGCAAGGCTGAATTTTACACACGAGGAAGAGAGAACACACAGAGAAGTTAAGAGCCGTGCTTCAGGTCACACAGCCAGTACATTGTGGGGAGGGGTCCAGCCTCAGTCCTTCTGATTCCAGAGCCCGAGCCCTTCCCGTCGCTCCGCATGGCCTTGGTGAGCCTTGATTGGCCTGCAGCTCTTTCCGGAGCCTCAGGTAAGGCAGGTTTGCATGCAGGTTCTTGGCTGCACCTCCTAGGAAAACTCCGATTAGAGGCTGACAGTTCTCCATGGCTGCCACATGATTTTGGTTTAGGTGGGCCCTACTCATATCAGGGTTATGCAGATGTTCTGATCCACATAGTGAAATCCGTGTCCTTGGTCAGTTTTCAGAGGTCCTGCTGGACAGGGTGCATGAGTGCTGCTGACATTTTGCACATTGGGGAGACCTTGTATTTCCATGTGATCGTAGTGCCCTCTGATGTGTCACCACTTGAAGCTGTCATGGCTGTGCGTTCACCCCACTGGATGCCAGGTCCTTTAGCAAACGGGAGGGCTGGCTCCTGGGGAAACAGAACTGGGACGGTGTGGAGGGCAAGATGCCTGAGTTTCTTCCTGTCTGGGAATGGAGGATGTGACATATCCCAAGTTGGATTCTGGCCCAGCTTGAGTTCTCCTGTCAGGAGGAGGTGGACAGCAAGTGGACTGTGCTTTTAAAACGGAGTCAATTCAAACAAAATGACCATTACAATGCACGTATGTCCCATGGAGGGTGCTTTCCACAAACCAGCCCAGTCGTCACAACCTCCTAGCGAGAACAGTACCTTGTGTTTACAATTTGATCACTGAGCCCACTGAGAGGCTGAGTGCCCAGCTCCAGCCCACAGGCCGGGTCAGGGTGACGGTGTCAGCGACCCGGCCCAGCTCTTGCTGTGGCCTGGCTGCCCCGCTGGGAGTGGGAATCCACCCTTTGCTGGCCAGCCTGTTTCCGTCACTGCAGCCTGCCTCTCTGGTCTTCCTGCAGATTCTTCCGGCCCTAAGGCCGTCTCAAATGCTGTGGTCTTCGGTGAGTCCGGCTTGTTGTCGTACCTGGTTTTCTGGCACAGATGTGGCCACTTACTGAATCTGCCACTGAGTCCTCATTGGACACTGTGACCACCTGCACTTAATTGGGTCAGGAATTGGCTGTCCTGACCTAGTAATCGAATGAAGTTTATTCTTCATACGGAACCCAGGAAAACATGCATATTGATAAAGGAGAAACACATCCCTTCCAAATGGCTTGGAAACTTATCAAACTTAATGCGTCTAGTGTAGTGGGACTTTCATACCCATTTTGATGCCAAGCTTTATATTTTTTTCCTTTTGATTTTTAAAAATATTTGACATTTAACAATGTAAACTAATGTCAAATATATTTAAACATAAAACATGTAACTGAAGTGTTCTAAATAGCACTTTAAACCAATGTGTTTAAGTAACACAGATGCTGTGAATAACAATCATGCCTAAATAAATTAAATTTCTTACCTCTAATATACTCCATAGCAATGCTGTTGCTCACAGTAAGAGCTGTTTCTTTTTAGGGAGACTATACAATTCTCTAGTTAACAGGGAATTGCAGATTTTCTTTAAGGATTATTTTTATGTTTTTGTCTTAACTATTTTTAAAGCTTTATGATTTTTGAATTTGATCATGGCTTATTCCATAATTCCCTTCTGCCCCACCCATCCTTGACATAGAATAATGCTGGTTTATCAAACCGGCTACCAGCCTGCCCCTGGGGAATAGATGTGCATATTGCTGTCATCACAGCCCCCTAGAACTGAGTAAGTCATAGTTACCCTATAAGGGAGGGCTAGTATGTGCAGACCCGGCTGACCGTTTTACTTGGATTTTTTTCTTTCTTTCTCTTTTCTTTAGAATCATATTACATGTGTTTCATTTCTTTATTAGTGTTCCATGGTGGTTGTTTTTTTTAAAGATTTTTATTATAATGTAACTAACAAAGTGTTACATTAGTTTCAGGTGTACATCATAGTTATTCAACCTTTATATACCTGCAGAGGTGATCACCACAGTAAGTCCAGCAACCACCTGACACGGTACCACGCTATCACAATGTTACTGTGTCCCCCATGCTGTGGATTACAGCCCCATGACTTACGTGTTTTATATGCTACCTGGAAATGTGAACCTCTTATTCTGATTTACCTTTACCCCCCCTTTTAAATTTATTAATTACAGTTGACACTCAGTATTATTTTGTATTAATTTTAGGTATACAGCATAGTGGATAGCCATTTATATAATTTAAGAGGTGATTCCCCTGACCAGTACCCACCTGGCACTGTCCGCAGTTATTACCATGTCATTGACTACATTCCCTGTCCTGTACTTACATCCCCATGACTGTTTTGTAACTGCCAATTTGTACTTCTTAAACTTTTCACCTTTTTCACCTGCCCCATAACCCCTCCCATCTGTCACCCCAGTACATCCAGTGCCCCTCTGACACCATACATAATTATCAAAATATTATTGCCAGTCATCTGGCGCAGGGACCTTTGGTTGTTTCCATGTTTTGGCCACTGTGAACAGCGCTGCGATGAACATTGGGGTACATAAGTCTTTGCGGACAAAGGTTTTCAAGTTCTTTGGGTAGATCCCCAGAAGGGGGATTGCTGGGTCATGTGGTAACTCCATTCCCAACTTTCTGAGGAACCCCCACACTGCCTTCCACAGTGGTTGTACCAGTTTGCACTCCCCCCAGCAGTGTACCAGAGTTCCTTTTTCCCCACATCCTCTCCAGCACTTGTTCTTCCTGGTCTTGTTGATAACAGCCATTCTCACAGGTGTGAGGTGTTATCTCATTGTGGTTTTGATTTGCATTTCCCTGAGAGCTAATGAGGATGAGCATGTTTTCATATGTCTGCTGGCCATTTGTCTTTCTTCGTGGGAGAAGTGTCTGTTTAGTTCTTCTGCCCACTTTTTAATTGGGTCAGATGACTGGATAAAGAAGCTGTGGTACATTTACACAATGGAATATTACTCAGCTGTAAGAAAAGATGAAATATTGCCATTTGCAACAAAATGGATGGACCTGGAGCTCATCATGCTAAGTGAAATAAGTCAGACAGAAAAAACAAGGAACTGTATGACTTCACTCATATGCAGAATATAAAACTGAAAGCAAAGAAAAAAAGAAATGAACAAATAACCCATGGACACAATCAATAGTTTAATGTTTATTTGGGGACGAGTGGGTTAGGGAGGGGAAAAAGGGGAGGGGGTGGGAGAGGAGGGTGGGGAAGCTAAATATAAGGTGATGGAAAGAGAAGTCACAGTAGGTGGTGAACTTATTATACAACAAGGTGACAATGCACTGTAGAATTGTATGCCTGAGACCTATGTAATCCTTGCTAACAGATGTCACCCCAATGAGTCAAACAATAAAAATGAATTAAAAAAATATTATTGCCTTTATTCCTTATGCTACACCCTACATCCCCACGACTACTGTGTAACAACCAGTGTGGATTTCTTAATCTCGTCCCCCTTTTCATCCATCCCCAACCCTCACTATCAAAGTGTTCTCTGTGTCTATTGAGTTTGTTTCTATTTTGTTTATTTTGTTCTTTAGATTCCACATATAAATGGAATCGGATTGCATTTCTCTATCTCTGTCTGACATACTCCACTCAGGACAATACTCTCTGGGGCCATCCATACCGCTGCAGATGGCGAGAAGCCATTCCCTTCTGTGGCCGAGCAATATTTCCTATATATGTACCACCTCCTCTTTATCCATTCATCCAATGACGAACACCCAGGCCATTGTCTACCATGCTGCAGTGAATATATGGAGGCCCACGTCCCCTTGAGATAGTGTTTTGGGTTTCTTTGGATAAATACCCAGGAGTGGGATTACTAGGTCCTTGTCTCTTGTTATAACCTTTGTTTTAAAGTCTATTTTGGCTGGTATAAGTATTGCTACCCCAGCTTTGTTTGTTTGTTTATTGGTTTTGTTTTCATTTTCATTAAATGTCTTTTTCCCATCCCTTTACTTGCAGTCTGTGCGTGTCTTTCGATCTGAAGTGAGTCTGTAGGCAGCGTATGTGCGTGTCTTGTTTTCATATCCATTCAGCCACCCTATCTTTTGATTGGAGCATTATCTCCATTTACATTTAAAGTAATTGTGGATAGATACGTAGTTATTAGCCCTTTGTTATTCATATTTTGGATATTTTTGTTTTTTGTTTTTGGCTTAAAGAAGTTCCTGTAAGATTTTTTGTCATACTGGTTTGGTGGTAATGAACTCTTTTAACTTTTTTCTTATCGTGGAAGCTCTTTATCTGTTCTGTGATTCGAAAACATAGCTTTTCTGGGTGGAATAATTTTGATTGTACATCACTTGCTTTTCATCACTTTGAATAATTTTTGCCAATCCCTTTGGCCTGCCAAGTTTCTGTTGAGAAATCAGCTGACAGTCTTATGGGAGCTTCCTTGTAGGTAACTAACTGCTTCTCTCTTGATGCTTTTAAGAGTCTCTCTTGGTCTTTAACTTTTGCATTTTAATTATGATTCATCTTAGTGAGGGGCTCTTTGGGTTCATCTTGTTTGGGATTCTCTGTGCTTCCAGGGCTCGTATATCTATTTCCTTCTCCAAGCTAGGTAAGTTTTCTGGTATTATTTGTTCAAAAAGGTTTTCAATCACTTGCTCTCTCTCGTCTTCTGGTACCTGCGTGATGTTGTGCCAGAGGCCCCTTAAACTATCCTCATTGTTTTGGATTTTTTTTTCTGATTGGGTATTTTCTGCCACCTTATCTTCTAAATCACTGAGTCAGTCCTCTGCTTCACCTAATATACTGCCGATTCCCTATAATGTATTTTTCATCTCAGTTATTGTATCTTTACTTTTCTGACTATTTATGTTTTCTATTTCTTTTTTTATATTTCATAGCTCTTTGTTGAAGTTCTCCCTGAGATCATTGAGTATCCTTATAACAATGTTTTGAACTCTGCATCTGATGGATTGCTTGTCTCCATTTTGTTTGGTTCTTTTTCTCAAGCTTTGTTCTGTTCTTTTATTTGGGACATGTTTCTTCGTCTCCCCATTTTGCTTGTCTTCCTATGGTTGCTTCTTTGTATTAGGTAGGGTTGCTGTTCTCCTGATCTTGGTTGAGTGGCCCTAATTATGTAGTAGGTATGCTGTGGAACTCAGTGGTACAATCTCCCTGGTCACTAGAGCTGGGTGCTCCAGATATGTCCCTTGTGTGAGTTGTGTGTGCCTTCCTATTGTAGTTGAGCCTTGGTTACCATTTGCATGTCACTGGGAAGGATTGACCCTCAGGCTGATTGGTTGTGAGGACTGGCAGTGCCTACATGGAGGGAGTTATGGTGTAGGGGATGACCTGTTAGATCAGGAATTGCTTTAGCAGAGCTCTGGTGCCTGCCCATTCTGCCCTTTGGGTATGTTGTCTTTGGAGGTGGCTGAGTGATGCTCCAGCTCCATCCAAAACCGCCTACCAGGTGTGCCTGCCCTAGGGCCACTTGGGAGGGGACCTGCTGCAGGCCAAGTTTAGCCACAGCCTGTGCCCTGCCTGTGCTCACCTGCCATGAGCCACAAAGCAATCTGCAGATGGCTGCTGCCTGATCTGTGCCTGGAGGTGCCTCAGGAGGCCAAGCCATGAACTGAGGCTGGCTGCTGCTAGTGACAGACATAGGGCTGCTCAGCCAGAGGTACAGGACATGCCCAAGTCAGATGCTGCTTGTTTGGGTTTTGTGAATCTTTGAGAGATTTTAGGAAAGTCTGACCCATGACCCAAGACTGGCCATCTGTATGGAAAAGCCACTGGAAGTGGTACGGGTGTGCCAAAAAGTTGGGTGGGGCGGGGGTCTCAGGGAAACAGTGGAGCAAAGGAACAATGTTAGCTAGGTTGATGGATACACAGCTATGGCCACCACCTGTGTGTGCATGCCAGGAGGAGGGAGGACTTAACAAAGAATTAAAAGCTTTCACCAGCACCTCCATCCAGGAGAAAGCTGCTTCTCCAGCCCTCACCCTGAAGCTGGGAATTCATTTCCTCCATGTATGTTATTCCTGGCAACTTTCAAGCTGCTTTCCCAGTGCTGGAGCTCAGAGCAAGTGAGTCTATCAGTGAGTGAGGCCCGTGTGCCAGCCCTGAAAGAGGAGAGCAACCACCCTTCTCTCACTCAGCCATAATCTCTGCCGGTTTTCACAGCTGTAAGTTATGGGGACTTCTCTGCCTGGCACTGGAACCCTTGGCTGGGGGAGCCTGGCATGGGGCTGGGATCCCTCGTTCCTTCCGTGGGGACCGTTGCAGCCATGATTTCCCTCCTGAATGCTAACGGTCGTGTGTGGGTGTGGGACCCTTTATTCCTTGTCTCTGCCCCTCCTGCCAGCCTTGAGGTGGCTTCTTCAATATGTTCTTAGTTGTAGGGTTCAACTACAGGCGATTCTCAGTGATGGTTTTTCTAAAGTTCATTTGTCATTTTGATGTGATCTTGAGAGGAGGCAAGTGCTACTCCACCACCTTGAATGAAAAATCAGGATTTTTTTCATTTAATCTTTTTTTTTTTTAATTGTAAGAATACAACATGAAGTCTATCCTCTCAACAACTTTTTAAGTGTACCGTATGTATTCTTTATTTTTAATGAGACCTTTTCTAACTTTTTGTGCAATAAGTACCGTATTTTTGTTTTCCCACTGAAGATTGCTTGTGCTGAGGCCAGGAGAATAAAGAAGCATGAACCAGGTAGAACCTGTCTCTGAGCTCTGCTGTGAGACCGCGTGCTGGAGAGACCCACGTGGGCACTCTGCTTCACAGTTGCTGCTGAGTCCAGCCATTTCCCCTGCCCCTCACCGGCTAGGTGCCAGACATGTGAAGGAAGCAATATCGGACCCCCAAGACTCGTCCATCCCCCAGATGAAAACCACCAGGCCACTGTAGGTGATGCCCTGTGGTGCAACACTTCTCAGCCAAGGCCTGCTGATGTCCCTGACCCGCAGAACTGTGAGAGAGATGGCAGTTGTTTTAAGCCACTAAGTTCTGGGCAGTGTGCTGTGCAGCTCTTCCCTTCAGATCTTTTCCCTTGGCCTCAGCGATGTTGTCTTCCTGGGCTTCCTCCACCTCTGTGGGCTCCTCTGCCCTCATCTGCCTCTGAAGAGCTGATATTCTAAGGGTTCTCTTCTCAGTTCCCCTTCCCTCTGAAGCACCGTAACTTCTCTCAGGGCAATCTCATTCATATCCGTGGCTCGCACCACGCCATCTTTACCCTGCACCTGACCTTCAAACATGTTTCTGTTTGAGCTGATAAACGAGCCTGTATCTCTCAACTCTATCTCCTGTGCAAATTTTTCTTCTGATCTCAGGGCCCACGCATGCACAGATAGCACACCCTCAACATGCTGAGAACGCGGCTTAGCATCTTTCCCTACTTCCATGGTAGAGGATAAGTGTGTCCCTTAAAAAATATGTTGGAGTCCTAACCCCTCGTAAGTCAGGATGGGCCCTGATTTAGAAATAGGTTCCTTATAGAGGTAATCAAGTTCAAACCAGGTCATTAGGGTGGGCCCTGAGTCCAAGTGACCGGTCTCCTGATGAAAAGTGTAAAAGTGTAGACCTGCCCAGAGGGGAGACTATATGAAGAGATGCAGGAAAAATCCCATGTGAAGATGAAGGCAGAGATCAGGGTGATGCATCTACGAGCCAAGAATGGCCTGAGATTGCCTGCAGACCACAGCAGGCTGGGGGAGAGGCCCGGAACCCATGCTCCCTGACAGTCTCAGAAGGAGCCAGTCGTGCCAGCGCCTGGACCTCGGACGTCTGATCTCCAGAACCGTGAGGCAAGACGTTGCTGTCGTTCAAGCCACCCAGTCTGGTAATTTGTTACCGCCAACCTAAGAAGCAAATTCTGCCCCCTCCACCATCCGTGCTGTAAACGTGCCCTTCCTCCTAGTCCTAGTCTCAGTGAACGGTTCCCCCAGGTTTCCATTTGCTCAGGCCAGAAACCGGAATTCTCAGCCCCCAAGAACCTGGCTGGCTTGAAGTTGGGTGCTCAATAATATTGACTGTTTAAATAGATACCCTCATGTAATGGAGGTTTCTTGGCAATTATAGATATTACCCTGAGGATGTGCAGAGTTGAAATTAAATAGAGATACAAACCCCAAACATCCTTTGTATCCACCCCGTCCCTGTGTGCTTCAGGTTTCCTGAAAGATATATTGATTTTTCTTTCAGCCACGGGGCAGGCATACATTGAGAGCCACACGTATGTAAATAAGGACTCAGCAGCCTGCCTGCCTTTCTATTTTTGAGAGAAATACCAATTTGGACTTTGGAGAGTTACCTAGAAGTTCCCTTTTCACCAGTTTCTTCTTCTTTGTATACAACCTGAGCCAGTGTGTCGAATTATACAACGTGATCTTTGTAAGGAATGTTGCAAGTTGGGCTGAGCTCTTTGGACGGCTCAGGACGAAAAAGGCAGTGTTAGAGCTGTATTGATCCTAGCTGGTTATTGAGGTTGTTGCAAATGCTTACCTCCATTTTTCCCATTCAGTGATACTGAAATCACTGGCCTGTAGAATTAAGAGTCAGGCTTCCAAAGAGACATTGTGCTGTTTTTGTCTTGATGGTCATGTAAACAAGTCCCTGTGCTCCATTGTTTCAGAGCATCTGGATTACCCTTGGCAATGGAGGAGTAATATAATTGTTGCAATTTTATTTTATATTGAGACTGCTTCAATGCATTGCCTATACTTGGTCTATGCAAATTGTTTTTTTTCGGTTCTCTCTTTCTCTCTCTTCTGCAAAGAAATTCTAGTTGTGTATAGAAGCAGGGCACAAAGACATCAAAGTTAGTCACAATCATAAAAAGCACATGCAAATCTTTCACATTAATAATGCACAGTTAAGCACAGTGCTCTGGCCCCCCGTCTGAGACTGTAGCAAGTAGCCATTTGTTTAGCTTTGGTAAAGGGCACAAAATCACCAAGTTCAGATTTTGGTCTTATACTTGCTCTATAGATTGGATTCAGGCAAATAATCAACTTTAAAAATGCATACTTACATATTTGTTAGGAAAATCTGATCTTTAAGGGGCAGTGCTAATTTTGTGGACATTGTCAGTGTCACTATTGTCTGTGGGCCTAATGAGACTATTATCTGAACCCCAATTCCTGAGTACCTACCTCCACTGTCCTCATCTATTCATTCTGGAAAAATTTACTGAGTGCCAACACGTGCTAGTTTGGGTTTGGTGCTTAGGGATGTGTGTGGATCTGCGTGGGCCAGTGTGGATGGTCTGTGGTGCACAGCCCAGCAGTGTTAGCATCACCTGAGAGCTGGGTAGAAACTCAGCAGCACGGGCCCCACTCCAGACCTACTGCATCAATTTTAACAAGATCACCAGGTGATGCCTGTTCTTACAGGAGAGCAAATACCCATTCAGTGAGTAATTATAATACAATGTGGAAAATGCTCACCTGTGGGGCATTGTGAGCAGACAGAGCAGGTGATGCTTGTGCTAGAATGGGAGGGGCTTAGGCAAGGCTTCAGAAGGAAGAGGCTGTTTCAGCTGAAATCAGAAGGAGAAAGAAGCGTGAACAGGGCAGAGACTGGGTGTTTGTGTGAGCTGTCAGGTCCTGTGGTGCTTCCACCCTGAGGAAAGGGACTACAGCCTTCTGGAGGGACAGCAGTCTTTGTGGCTGGAGCTCAGGGCCCAGTAGGAGGCTGAGAGAAGAGCACCTATGAACTTTTGGAGGGCTTCAGGCCCCCAAACAAGAAGTTTCAACTTTCCCCAGAAAGTCGCAAGGAGCCATTGAGGCATTTAAATGGGCTTGGATTGGAAAGCATGGTGGATTGCGGCAGAATCATATTTACTACAGTTTGGGAGATGGATCGGTGCAGAGGACAGTGGTGTGCTATTCAGGCAACAGATGATGGGCCTGGACCAAGACAGAACGGGGGAGGTAAGTGCATGCCTGTGCAACGTGCTTAGGGGGCAGGATGAAGGACCTGGGGAGTGGGAGGGGACAATCAAGGGCGCAGCATCTCAGGAGGGGCTGCAGCCCAGCACAAGGTCTTCAGGAACCTCTTCTGAATGGCACGTCCTGTAGACCATTCCACCAGGCACATGCCACCTGGGCTTGGGGCTTGAAGACAGGGCCGTGCTTTGCACATTGTTTTCTGCATAGTCCTGAGCACAGGGCCTGACACCCAGGGCTATCTGGGGTCCTCTTCTGGAGTTGTGACCCCTTTTCCCCAAGAACTTGCCCTTCTTCATTTGAAGGTGATTCTTGAGGGAGAATTGGCTGGAGAAAGCGGTATGTCCCTGTCTGTCTTTAATTTGAATGATACCTCCTGTGTGTGTGGTGCTGTACAGTTCGTGCAGCATTGTCACACCAGTGCCTCACTGGCCTTCCTCCCGTGGGACCCCTCTGGGAAGGGTCGTGTGTCCGCAGCTCAGTGTTAATCAAGGGATGATGATCTCAGTCTTCCTCTCGGCCTTGTTCTGAGGTTTGACCTTTTGACTCTGGAGTTGTTATTGGAAGCAGGTTGGAGGCAAGCAATGCAGAGGTGAGTGAGGAGGAGGTACAGGTGCTTCCAGGTAACCGGGTCCCAGGGCGGAGCAGACCACAGGGAAATGCAAGCTCCCAGCCCTCATTCGTTGGAGTCTATTCTGCTGTGACCTGGGAGAGGTTGCCCAAACTGATTTGGTGCAGGAGAACGTAAAGTTGAGAACTTACTAAAATTGCCTCTTGCCTGTCTAAAGGAAGAAAGGGGTTTTGGGTGGAACAGACCCGCGTTTGCATCCTGGCTATGCCACTCCCTAGCTCCATGGCCTTGGGCGGTTACTTAGCTTCTCCAAGCCCATTTCCTCATGATAAATGATGGCAACAATCCCTTTTGTGCGGGAGTGTGAGGACCAGATGAGGCAGAGAAGAGTGCTAACCCGCACGGTGCCCCAGTGTCTGCTGGAGTGCCTGCTCCAGTGCTGACCCATTTATGTCTGTCCAGCCCCTCTCACCCCCCGGCCCCAATACAGATGATGCTTCCATATCAGATAAGGGAGAGTGTCACACTGTAAGTTATTTTCATATAGAATGTAAGGTTCTCAGTCTTAATGTGCAGAAGAACTGTGCAGGGGTTTGTTCAGTGTACGTTCCTGGGCCCAGCCCCCAGAGGTTGTGATTGATCCGCAGTGGCGCCCCGTTGATTCTCAGAGGAACCACGTTCTGGGAAAGGTTGAAATGGAGCCAGAGCTAAAGACCCACTAGCCTAGGTGTTTGCTCAAATGGGTTCTCAGTCCTGGTTCTTCAGTGGGAGGTCCTATATTTTCACCAAGTCCCAGGTGATTCTCAAGATAAAACAAGTATAGACAACATGGGTTTTTGGGATCCGGCAGTTTCTACCTCTGTGAGGGTATTCAGGTGCAAGAGGTTCATGCAGAGGGGCATGTGTTTTAAAGGCAAACAGGCTCAGCCCACAAATGGGAAGAGCTCATCAGGGTAGAAACTCTGTCTTCCCCGAAGGGGTGACAATTGGGACTGTGAGTAGGCACAGCCTAGCAAGGTTGCAAACCCTAGAAACCAGCTTGTCTGTTAAAATGAAGCTAACGAATGGGATGGTGTTAGACCTCCTAGCTCTGAAATTACTTGGCTCTTAATTCAGCACGACTTAAATTAGGCAGAGCTGGGTATTTGTTAGCTGGGTGTCCCCAGTGTCTGGTATTTGCATTCCTTTTAAATGTAGCACTATATTATGTGAGTTGATGCAGTTTCTGTATTTAGTCCACGTTGCTACTTAACTGGTTGTGTTTTTGTAAGGAAATGCGGTGCATGTGTGGTACATGAGACTCCGCCTAGGAACTGTGTAGGAAGCGTTTGTTACCCACCTTAACAGCAGTGCTACCTGGTGGCAGCCCCTGGAATTGCAAGCCCACGCTTTTCAGGAAATAAAAAAAACTTACACGAAAAACACGGAATGGGGAGAGGTTTTTGTTTAAAACAAACAAACAAAAAACCCCTGCAAATTTCCACTCAAGACAAGCTGAGACAGAATCTCTGGGGGTGGGTTCCAGAAACCTGCATTTATACTAAATCCTTAATGTAAACCTTCTGCCCAGTGTAGTTTGAAAACCTATTACTCTATAGCGGAGTTTCTTAACCTCAACACTATTGACTTTTTAGAGTGAAAAATTCCTTATTGTGAGGGGCTGTCTTGTCTAGTAGAGAATGTTTAGCAGCATCCCTGGCCTGTACCTGCTAAATGTCAGGAGTACCTCCTGTTAGGTAAAAATAGAGCGAGCCCACCCCCATTCTACAGCTAAGAACCAGTTTGACTGCTGACTGATGGCTAAATCCTGCAGCAGGATCAGTTGGTCAGTTAGTCACTGAGGCCTGCCATTAAGACAGTCGCTGAGGTATGAGGTGTGCTGTACCTGGAACTGGAATTAGGGAACTGTCTGAAACCCCTTGAGCTGAACCCTCATAGACAATTTGGACCACGTCAGCCCCTCTGAATTAGTCCCCCACTTTTCCCTATAAAATAAAGTGCTTTTTCTCTGCTCAGGGCTGATGTGGCTTAGCCTACCTCAGCCTACCCACACCAAGGGCATTTTAATAAATTTTTACTTTTAATGCATCTTGGCCTGTGTTCCTCGTGTGGCTCTGTGGTTTCGACCTTTCACCTCCTGCTCCCCATTTGTGACAATCAGAATTGTCTCTAGACATGGCCAGTGCCCTCCCCCACCCCGTGTGTGTGTGTGTGGGGGGTGTGGTGGGGAGATGAAGGTGGGAATTATTCTTGCTGAAGCACCACTGCTCTGAAGCGTGCCATAAATACCCATCCCATTTCAATAACAGCACATGTCACCGGGTCACTAACAGCTAAGATATGGCAACTGTCTTCACACGAGGTTATTAACACAAGTGTGAAGTGAATTCTGCATTGTAGAAAGAACACCTGGCTTTCCGACCTTTGCTTGGATTTTTAAATAGTTACAGAGAAGAGTTGTGAAGGGGGGGACTGGTGTTAACGACTCCCCACACTTGAACCGGGGCATCTCATGGTCCCCACAGAGGCCACCTGTGTGTGCCTTCCTCAGGCTTCACACTGCTGATACCTGGAGCCCAAGGGGAGCCGGTGGGAAGTGTAACCTCTTTTCTCTTGGCATCTCTTTGAAGTATTTAAATTCTGTGAGCTTTTCCACTTGTGGGAAAGGGCTGTTTATTGTGTCCAATGTATTTCCGTACAGCAAACGCAGATTCCCAAAGTGTTACTTACAGACAAGACTCGCTGGGCAAGGGGATGTACTGGGCATTTGTGTGGGTTGCAGCCTGCTGAGGTGAATGTTGCTGATTGTCCTGTTGGGTAGAGGTGAGTTCTCTAGTGTGCCCTGGGTCGATCCCTCGTTCTGACATGTGAACACTTGGACCTAATACCTCCAGTGCGAGTCAGCTTGCAGGGGAGGGCACCTCACTGTCACAGGATGAATGCTTGGGTATTGTAGAAGGGAGTGACTTCTTACTCTCTAAAAGCACAGGTTTGGGATTGGCCCTAAAACGGATCCAGGTGAGTATGCTTCCTGTTTGTGGTGGCTTTCCCAGGTGGCCGTGAGGGAGAGGGGCGTTTGAGTAGAGGCCACCGCCAGTGGGTTGGAAACTGCAAGGTACAATCCCTGAGGCCCTTCCACCAGTCCGGCCCTTGGCCTCCCCTCTCCCACTGTCCAGTGGGACTTGCAGAGAAGAGCTGTGGCCTTTGCCTCTCTTCTGTTCTGGGGGAGCCTGGACAGGAGGGCCCTGCACAGGGAGGGAAGGAGGTGCTGTGTAGCTTCTGGCTCTGTCGACTCTGGTCCTGCCTCTCCGGTCATCCTTTCCCGCTGAAGGTCTGCAGACGCAGCTGGTCTGCGTCAGCGTGATCACAGGTTGGCCTGGCCTCCCACACTCCCCTTGGTGAGCCCTCCTCCTGCAGCTTCTTCCTCTGACACCTGTGGGGGTTGGTGAGCTTCATGATGGGTGTGGACTTGACGGAAGGCCCTTCCGCTCAAAGAGCCTCACCCCCAGCTCTGACGCCTGAACGCCTACTTGGGAGTGTGGTTCCTTTGATTTAACACTTGTCTGGCGTCACGTCTTCTGTCTGGTATTAGTCATTGTGTTTTGCTGTGGAAGGAGTTCGGCTCATGCCTTGGGATCAGACTTTTCTGGGATAGGAGACTACAGATACTGCCCTTCTGAGAGTGTCAGGAAGAACAAAGAGTGGACCAGACAGGAGGGCTAGAAGGACGTGGAGCTTGGACAACACAGCCGGTACAGAGACTTCCCCTGCCCGGGGTTGGCAGCGGGCGCGGCTCCGGCTCCTTCCCCGGCCGCACGTCTCGTCGTTGACCAGTCCAACCTGCTCTGCTCCCCGAGTCGGAAGGCCTAGCCAGATGTCTGTCTTGTGACAGACTCCGCCAGGTCCTCCTTCCTGGGGCCTCCTGTCGCCGTTCTCGTGCACTGTCACGGGCGCTCCTGCTGGGCCGTGTCCTAGTGGAAATCCATTCTGCTCTGTCCCGGCTCAGCGGGAAGAGGCCGCGAAAGTGCATCTCGAGATGAGCCGTTATTACCCTCCTCTGTGAACACGATAGACATCGGCTGGGCCACTAAATACATTCTTATTTATATTTTCGTTTATTCGTGGTGATCAGTTTTATGGAGTGAGCTTAAAGAAGTGCCTGAGCTATTTCTTCGTGATGTGAGGATTAAAATGCATTTCAGATTCTCTTCTGTTGAAAAAAAAAATTCTTGTCCTGAGAGTAACACAGGAGTAAATCCACGCACATCGGGGAGGTGGCATGCACGGGCGAGGAGGGGACAAGGCGATGCTGGGTTTTCCTGCCACGGTGGGGTCACCTCAGACACCGTCCTCAATGGCACTGTGGTTGCAGCGTTTTCTGGAATGCTGGCCCCTCGGAATGTCCTCTGGATAAGAGTTTGCCTGCTGACTTAATTCTTGCTAACCATTGCTCATCCCAAAGGGTTGGGCGGGCCCTGCGTGCCCACTGCTGTGGCCCTGGCTTCACCAAGGCCATATGGGGGAGAGAGGGTGGGAGACGGTGAGCTGTAAGGAAACGGAGGGTCCGCTTTTCCAACCAGTCCTTCCCGACTGATTTGGCCGGGAAAGCTTTGTGTTTTCCTCCCTTGAGACCTTATTAGAAGGAACAATTTTTGGAAATGTTGCTCCGTGGAATGATTTTCTCCTGGGCTTAGCTCTTACCCACGTCATTGTGAACAGAGTTTTGCAAACTTGTTTGGACCCCTGGCAGGGGATGCAGGGCCCCGGGAGGTGCCGTCTCTGCTCCGAGCTGGAGTACAAGGCTGCGTATGGCATGTGCAGGCCTATCGTCTGAGAGTCGGCCACAGGGCCTTGCACAGAGGAGCTTGGTGAGAATTTACAGAATAAATGAATAAAAGATTGTTTAGAAAGCCTTGTAAAAGTCTCACGGTTCACTCCAAAACCAGGGAGCTGACCCATTTCCTTTTTTGCTGTGATTTACAAAGCTGAGGCATGACGATTGCATCCTGCAGGCCTAAGCCATCTTCCTTAGAAGTATCTTAATTTCCTTTGCATGGTGATACCCCTGTTTGGTTGCTGGGACATCTTGATACTTAGGAAGAGTAGCAGCTCCGGAAACAGGGTTTGTTTCTTTTGAACAGACCTTGAAATACAGCCACATGCATAATGTGCCAGCAGGACACCCTGAGTGCGCACACACATGTTAGCCAAGGCTAGGACTTGCTGCTTATCTCTGAGATCTTGCCTCCTGGAGCATAAAGGTTCTGCCCCATGTGTGCAGAACATAACGCTTGCAGTTGTCGCCTTGAGGAGAAGGCAGCCTTGATGTGACAGCACGTGCATGAGTAGAGACAGGAGAGCATCACCAAGGTGGTCCTACATGCTGACAGAGTTGTGAGGTGCTGGGGGCCAGGATTGCAGTCCTAGGGAGCGGTGCAGTGGGCACCGCCTCTGATGGTAAGACCTGGGCGCAAGTCTCCAATCCTGCAGTTACTAGATCTGGGACCTTTGGGCAGTCACTCAACTCCGCTGGTCTCAGTCCTCTTGTATGTAGAACTAAGTGAAGACTTGCTGCCCATCCAACTCCTGCCTTGTGAGAGGGTAGCATTACTAGTGGTATTTTACACATGCAGGACCTGAAGCTCAGAGAGGTCTGTGACTTGCTTTACGTCATAGTTAGGGAGGTAGTAGTCAGGAATCCAGTGCCTGTCATGCTTTAGTGGCACAGCGTAGCACTAATCACTCTGCTACCTTGCCTCCCTATGAGGATCTGCTTAGTGGGGAGCTATGGACAGGGACAAGAAGGGATCTCCAAGAGTTGAGATGGCTGTGATGTCAGGAGAACGACACATTGCACCCATGGGTGGAAGAGGGCACTTTATCCCAACTGTTCCAAAGTTCCTTTTTTTGTAACGATCTAAGATAAGATCTCTTTCCGCAATGACAACTGGAGATGGAAAATCTCTTAACTGTCTGTCCTCTAACTACTCCTGTGTGTTTTAACCAAGTGTGTTCTTTTTTCCTTTAAAGCAGTCAATAAAGTAGAATTTATGAGGAGCTTCTACACCATGTGCTGTAGAGAACATGGCCCTTATAAATGTCAGGGTACCTCCCCCACCTGGCAGGATGGGACCGATGGGAAGTCCGAGGCTGCTCAGAACAGGGGCACTGTGCACATGAAACCAGGAAAGGGTCTTCATGCAGGATGGCCAGAGTATCTAATGAGTTGTGTGTGTGTGTGCACGCGTGTGCATGTTATATGTATTCACGTGTGTATCAGCATGCTGTTGTAAGGATGGAGAGAATTGAGTCCTTGGTCTTACTTTAAGCTAATCCTCGTTCTTGGCCTTTAGTTGGACAATTGCTGAAGCTGAGGCAGTATCTCTGCTCCTGTAACTTGAGTTATTAGGTGCCTGTGGTTAGAACCTCTGGAGGTGGGGAAGGCTGGGGAGTCTGAGACCACAGCTTCAAGTGTATTTAGGATTTTCATGATATAGTAAGGGAAGATGCTACAAGGTCTGCTGGGTAAGTAGAAATACCTGGAAGGTAGAGTGACAAAGCCGAGTGGAAGCTGAGGGACGTAATTCCTATTTTCAGAGTGGAATTCTTTATCCACAGCTCCTTTGGGTATGAGTCACGATAACTCAGGCTGGGTTAAGCCAAAAGGAGAAATAATTAGGAGGCTCAAGGAGTAGTTGGCACAACCTAACAGCTGTCCCCCCAGGAACTAGCAAATAGTTGAGGGCGCAGAGGACAGTGTCTCTTACATCTGTGTTCTCTGCTTTTCTGTGTTGCCCTGCTCTCTCCTGAGCCTGGCTTTACCTGCTTTACCAGGTGCGTTGGTGGAACATGGCTGCCTTAGAGCTCTGGAATTCACAGATCCATGTTTCCACGGACTAGTGGAGAGAATAGTGTTGTAAGCCCCTGTTGTAATGTCAGGAGAGAGGATACTTGGGTCAGAGGTCCACCCACCAGCTGTGGTCTGAGAGGGATGGAGGGCTCTGCAGGGCAAAGCAGGCTGCAGGGCCCGTCTCTGTCAGCCCAAGGTCAAGGTTTTCTGCTGGGCCAGGTCAAGGAGACATGCTGTTTTCCTCAGTTTCGCACACTTGTACAAACCTGCAAGCTGTCGGAATGGTCTCAGCTGAACCTTGTCCTCAATCTTTACACCCATGGTGGAGAAACTCCTGTGTTAGCATGGTACACGATATTTATTGTTTTAGAAAATTCTGTATCAGCAAAGTACCTAGAGATCCAGTGTCTGATATTAATTCTGAAGGATAGAAAATCGTTAATTGGGGCCAGTAAATCCTCTGTTACAGTAGGACTGTGTACTCCAAGAAAATAAAGAGCTCTTCTCATGGGGTGGAGTGGGGGGAGTGTTTGTACCAATATGCTGAATTCTGGGTCGGACCACCTCAGGGCTTATGCCTGCTATTGTCATTTCAGCTACTCTTTGTACATATTTAATTGAATTGAACATGTTGAAATTTGTTCCAGCATATTAACAGGGAGCTGGTGAATGCATGTGCAATGCGTGACTGTCATTGCCAAGGTTTCCAGGCAGGGCAGGTTTGGCGGTGGTACACTCAGTTGAAAAAACACACATGGAGCCGACATAGGGGACCATAAACATGCCAGCAAGCACCCAAGTCACTTTATTGTGCACCTGGGACTGTATACACATATTCAAACATAAATGGCATCTTGCAGCATCTGCCCAGTAGCAGTTGTTGGGTTTTCATGGTTCCATGAGGCAGTACATGCGCAGTAACTCTCAGCCCTGGGAATTCCTCAGCCCCAGACATGGACTGATTATGCCAAGGTCAAGCCTGGGCAGCGGGCCTGGCTTTAACCCTTTACAGTGGGCCTGGCTGCAATTCTTTACAGCAAACTTGGCTTTAACGCTTTGGGGGCTGACAATCCACTCCTACAGGGCCACCGCCTCACGGGACTGTACCCATAATGCATATCCTTGAGCCCACAGCCCACAGCAACAATATAGGGAACAGCAAAAGACTCGCCGACTGCTAGCAATAATCACTAGGATCATTAGTACCCACTGCCAAGTGGATCCTAAGGAGTCCCACCAAGAGGTTAATGGGTCTTCCATGGAGGACACAATGGCTTGTACCTCTGTGT